>PVHX01005061.1:0-117388 GCA_004024805.1 Geosciurus inauris | reverse complement strand
GAGCAACCCAACATGCATGAGACCAGGAAGAACATATAGTATTTGGAGGCAAGCACTAAGTGAAACCTATAAAGATAAAGCTGGCGAGAAGAGCCAGGGTGACGTTTGGGCAGGAGAGTCGGGGTCAGTCACGTCTTCTCCCACAGACAGTCCTGGGACTGGTGGCTTCCCTGTTTCAGAATCTGGAACCTCTGCACCCTTTCCTCCAGTTCCCTGGACTCTCCACAAACAATTTCAGGACTCTCTTCAGGGCTTTCTTTCCTCCAAGTGATAAGCTTCCAGGGCACGCAGACGCCTCCTCTTTTCCCCTGAACACCTCCATCTGGACATGGAAAGCACAGGGGTGTGGAATGACTCACTCGTCCCCTCCCTGAGCCTGGCCTTGCCCAGCTCTGCCCACTTGGTGGGGACATCGTCACCCTCTAAGCTCCCAGTGAGACCCTCAGAGGACTACGACTCCTGCTTCTCAGCCTTAGGGACAGAGACAGACAGCCTGCCAGTCTTCTTCCATGAAAGTCTCTCACCTCCACTAACAGCATGCTGTCCAGTGCCACTGCCCTCAAACAGCCTCCATCTCCATCAAAGGCCTCCTCCCACACCCCTGCCACCCTCATCCACTCTGCTGCCCGGTGAATGTCTTGCATGTGGGGATTAGAGAGCAAGAGGAGGAATGAGCTTGGGGCTCCCAGCACAGTGGGGACAGGACTCCTCAAGGAGGCCTCACCCACCTCATGAAGACCTAGAAGAGGTGTCGGTGCCTCCAGATGTAGAGACATGGTAAGGACAAGTGGATGCACCCATCTGGACTGGTCAGCCAGCTGAAGAGGAGCTGAAAGGCCCCACCGTGATCCGTGTGGATGTAAAGTGCTACCTGTTAGAAATTGAGAAAACTTTAAAAATTGAAAATGGATCTGGTTGTTCATCTGCCCAAGACCTCCTCTGGCCTCTGGCACAATCCATAGCATGGCAGAAGTCCCCTCCACATCTGGCCTAATCTTCCCTTCCATCTCTCTTCCTGCCACCCACTTCGCTGCCAACTCCTCGCCCTGTCCTGTTCCCAGGCGCCCCGCTGGCTCTAGCCCCAGCTCTGTCACAGCAGCAGCAGGACAGCCCTTGCCCTCACCTGCAGCCCATCCAAACCCTGCTGGCCTTGGTGCCAGGAAAGTGGCCTCCCATGAGGATCCTTGGGGTGGAATTAGAACAGGGGTGTCTGTTCTCCACCCCCAGTACATGTGTGCTCCCACGTGAGAGGCACACTGGGCCTCCAGCCCCCTGGTGGACGGGAGGCCTTCCAAGACAGGAAGTCCCTGCAAACCAAGAGTGCTGGGTGCCCTCTCGCCACGGTGCCAAGGCTGAGGTGTCTCAGTTCCAGTCAGCCCGGTGGCTTTATGAATGACAGCCCTAGGGAAGGGAGGATTTCATTATGATGAGATGCGCAATGATCACGAGGCCTTTTTATAACATGAAAGTTTGGGGGAAAGAAAATTTAAAGCTGAGGTAGCATTTTTATCTTTTAAAAAAGATAAGTGGTCTGAAATCTTAGTCTTCTACTATGAGGAAAAAGTCCCCACTACCAAGCAGATAGTTAAAAATACAAAATAAATATGCACCTTTGAAAAAATTGTATTTGTATTATGGATGAAAAACTGTTCAAATACTTTTTGTTACAGAGAGAGTAATTTGGTGATGCAACTACAGAAGTGGTTCAGATGTTATTAGTGATATAATGTTTGTCACCTACTAAAGTACTCAACCTGTACCCCTAAAAACTTGGACCTCAACTTTCCAACTTGCTTAAATATTTTTCCAAATATTTAATTTCAATGAGTTTTTGAACCCATTTGTATGTATCTATTATACATATACATGTAAATGTATGGGTGTATAACCTATATGTATAATAAGTTTTGTCTGTGTATGCACACAATCTACATATATTCGTGTGCCTACTATGTATAGACATATACAGATATATTTATATGTGTGTATGTACATGGATATACATATGTATATAATAGGAGAGATTGATTTATCCCTCTGTATTTATAGTACACATGAAAACCTTCTTAATAGTTTCCAAATCAACTGGCATTCAGTGTAGGTACGTATTCAGGGAAAGGTAGCCATTTTTTTAAAACAACAAACAAAAGTGTCAGCAGGCCTGGTGGCAGGGATGGACACAGACTCAGTGCCACTTTCCACGCACTTTTCTCAGGCGGAGCTGCAGGCATTGAGCAGATGTTCACTGGGCACCACTGGTAACGACCAGCAGGTGAAGGAGCCAAACACCCACCACTGTGGGAGGGGAAAGGAATCACAGCTCATCAGTACAACGCGAGGCCACACAACTGTGGAAATGAGAACCTAGAGCTATGTTGATAATAGGGATGGTTTTCAAAACATTTTTGAGCAGAAAGCAAAAAGCAAGCTACAGAAAGATCTGTAAAGGCTGGGGCCATTCGTGTGTCATTTAGGAACACATAAGTCTCAGTTCGTTGTTTTAGAATCATCTGCGTGAAATAAGAAGCAAGGCAGGGGACAGGGAGCCCAGAGGGTGGCACTTTTGGAACAGGAAAGAGTGGGATCAGTGGGAGTCGTACTTTTCTATTAGGTCATTCATGCGCCAGGCACAGGTATAGGTTTTCCTTCTATTATTCTCTACACTTTTATGTGCACCTGAAATATTTCACAATGAAATATTTCTGCAACTCTAGATGACTTTATTTTACAGACCCTTTGAGGAAACCACAACAGTCACAAACTCCAGACTTGCATCCCTGGAGAAAGCATTCTGAGATGCCCGGTTGCTTTCAGAGGCTGGCGTGGAAATGCTATGGGTTTCTGAAAGTGTTATCACATCTTCCTGTGCATTGAGAAAACTCTCCAGAGTATTAAATGCAAAATGCTGAATGGCTGACGTGAGAGGCACACTGGACCTCCAGCCCCCTGGTGTGGATGGCACACCTGCAGGACCAAAAAGCAAGGAGAAATGTGGGGCCTGGGGTGGGAGCATCTCAGCGCTCTCTTCTTCAGATTTTAATCATCTTTCTATGTCCCTCCTACAATTTCTAGAAATTCAGTCTCTTATATGCACCAGAAAGCCAGGCAGAAAATGTATTGGTGGAGATAAAGCAATCCGTTCCCATTAAATTGTGTCAAGGTTGATTTCAGATCAGATTTATTCCTAAAGACCCAAGTAAAAAGTTGGTAGAAAATCTATATGTCTATGTCAAGATACTGAGAATTTTCTATTTACGTTAGGGAAATACTTCTTTTTAATTTATTTAATGAATGACTTTCATTTAAGAAACCAAACTCTATAATACTAATAACGTATGTCTTTGGAACCAAGAAGGTGATATTTAATGGATCATTATCAATGTAGCAGAAGTCGCCCAAGCTGAAGGCTCTTCATTGAATGCCCAAGGTAAAGATGATCTGGGATAATGAAGACAGGGTGGGTGGGTCCAGAGGTTCCCGATGAGTGCATCTACTTCCAATAGGAGAGGCCGACACGGGCAGCTCTGGAGCGTGGTGCAGAGGAAAGGACTTGTGGATCGAGGGTCCCATCAAACACACAGTTGGATGAGTCACTATAACACTGATAGCTTTACTTTGCGCACTTGTTAAATGACAATAATAAGATTTCTTTGAGAATCAAGTAAAATAAAAGTGACTTCATTTTTATATAATAGTACTTGATTTCTTAAAAGCCAGTTTACCCTAAACATCTAAAAGATCACAACATAAGAAACTCAGAAGATCCTGACAAACTCATTTTCCCTTTCCAAATTGCTTTAGTCATTTCCACATTATTGAGGATACATGTCACAGGAAACTCACTTCCAGTAGATAAAATAATAAGAATTTTCAGAAAAGAAATAATTTTCTTGGAAATAATTAACAGTGTGTTTCCATTAATAGCTCTTTTTCTTTCCCTTTTAAAGGAAAATTAAACTCACATGCAATTCATGCCTATGAAAATTATGAATTATGCCCCAGACTTAAACAGTTTGGGCTTATATAATAAAAATACATAATCACTTTTTAAAAAAAGCTGTCTTAAGATTGCACAAAACAATATTTTGGGCACTGAGTGTTGTGTTAGGAGAGAGTAGTGGGCATTTAAAAACAGAACAGGTCCTGGAGGCATTTTCAGACATGGAGAAAAATCTGGGGTTCTAGGCCATCAGGTACAGTTGCATAGTTGGGGCACAGCACAACACCAGGAAGCACAATTCACAGAGACTGTGGGGAAATCATGGTGCTGTTCACTTACCTTGGGCACTGGGTACTGTACTGCTGCAGCACACAGAGATGAGGCAGGCATAGTCTCTCTTGCAGAAAATCTTCAAGCTCAGTGGAGAAGGCAGATGCATAAATAGAAAATTACAAAGGATCATGGGATTTGGAGGCTGAGGTGGAAACAGAGGAGACTGAAGCAACCTGAAGAGATTCTGCCTGAGCTCAACCTGAGTCCATGCCTGGTAGCTGCACAGTGGGTGGCACTGGGCCCATGGGTGGCAGTAGGCATGTGACTGCCCAGAAAGCCAGTCAGACTTGCTGTGGAAAAACTCAACCAACACAGCCACTTCCAGGTGCTTCTGCTGGCCCTAGAGGAACTGGAACTGGACTCCTTCTAGTGTCCCATTGTCCTGATTGCTTTCTGTTCCCTGCATCCTGTACAATGGCCAGCTGTCAGCTAACTCTCCACCTCAGTGTGACTTAGTGCCTGTAATTCCCTCCTAAGAATAATCGTACAGAAGCATCACTGTTGAGCTCAAGGTAGCATGTCGAAATAAAATCTTTTGAGCATATTGTTAAAGAGCTCTCTGGAAAGTCCTTCTGACTCAGCCTCCTACTGTTGTAGGAGGGAAGAGCCCAGGCCCTGCCAGGCTAGGCTGGGTCTGCAGAGGGGCCACCTGTCTTCCCCAGACGTGCAGAGGAGCACATGGAGCTCCTGTGAAGCAAATGGTGGGCCAATACACAGACCTTGAGCAGCCAAGCAAGTTGTAGAAACTCTGAGCAACTCGCGGAGGCTAGGTCCTCAGTACCAGTTATCTTACATTAGTGTTTGCTACATACAAAGAGCACACATGACTGATTTGGCCCACATTTTACAATTATATTAAACATAAAGTCAGGAGTTTTGGCTTCTGGAGAAATCCTGGGACATCTGGAAATGTGTATATGATCCCATCAGCCAGCGCTGAGAAGCACCACCTTCTGAACCGGGCTGCCTCCAGGCCCCCTGCAGTACCTGCCGCTGTCACCAAGGGTATTATCTGCCTGCCACTGTCGGCCTTAGCACTTGGAAAGCTGGACTATCCAAACAGGGGTTCTTTACTGGAGTAAGAGAGAAGTCTTCTGGAACACAGCCTCAGACAAACTGAAGATCAATCCACAGCCTAGGACAGAAGGCAGCAGGGTCAGCAGACTTGGGCTCTGAGCCGGGGTCCTGTTGCATTCTGCATTGTAGGAGTTTTCCCACAACATGTTCACACAAACTCACATGCCATTCAGGCCTGAAATATCACAGCTACAGGTCACACAGTTGCTAGTCTACCTGGAAACATGCAGGAATACACCGCCTACAACAGTGTTCCCACAAACCTTTCAGCTGTATTTGATCTCAAACTGTAATAAGCTCACTTGGAAGAATAATAGCCAATTACAAATTTCAAGTATCTGGCTTGCAATGAGAGGATAGAATTCTACTCGTTGCATTAGGTTCAAAAGCATAATTAGACATCTCTCTGTGTGTGGAGTCGGAAATCTGTGGCAGTCATGCAAGGCCACACAGGAACCAAAGCCTGTGAAACAGGTATTCTGCAGCCCTTTCAGTGCAAAACAGACACTGTTGTGCAGAATGAAGACAGCAAGGCCCTCAGGGAAATGTGAACAAATAAGCTGGGGACACAACTTTGTCGGAGGGAGGGGCCTGCGGTTTCATTATGGTAAATCTTAGTTAAACACATCGAGAGGATTTACACTCAGGTTTGCAAGTAATCAGAGTTCTTTTGAAGCATGAGGCACGAGGCTTAAGATGTCTTGTACAAAGAGATTTATGATGTAAGCAAGAAAGAGAATGCGCTCAAGGTTTGCTCTATTTAAATAATGTTTAAGTTAAAAATAGATGTTTTCTTCAGCAGGCTGTCCACTCCCCTGTGAAGAGGCACATGAGGGAGCCATAGATCAGAGGAATGAAGAATTTAGAAGCAAGCCTAATGCGATTAACTTAGATCACCACCGTGTCGCTATGCCAGTTCTCTGATCTTAATGCCCACTATAGTTTTTAATGCTTTATTTATTTATCAAGGAAAACTTCAAACATATATAAACACAGAGTAGGATAGGGGACCTCCTTCACCCATCACCTGGCCTCCGGAGTCACCATACACTGGTGAGGGCTCCTGCATGACAACTCTCTACCTCCTCCATCCCTCCGTGTTAGTGTGAAGCAAAGCTGTATACCACACTTCATCTGCATGCAGAACATCCCTGTAAAATATAGAGGCTCTTTTTCTTTCACTATTAGGGATCAACCTCAGTGCCCTGTGCATGCTGGGCAAGCGCTCCCCCACTGAGCTCATCCCCAGCCCTTTTCAATTTCTATTTTGAGACAGAGTCTCACAAGGTTGTCCAGGAGCCTTGAACTTGAGATCCCCCTGCCTCAGCCTCCTGAGTCACTGGGATGACAGATGTGTGCCTCTGTACCCAGCCTCTTTCTTTCTTAAACATAACAGCACTATACTTATCTCACCTGAAAAAAAATTGCAAAATTATAAACATCCAGCTAGAGTTTAAACTTAAAATTCTCATGTAGGTTATAATTTGTTCAGCTTAATTTTTTTTAAATAAAGTACTCACATGGTGGTTTTTCTTGTGTATTGCTTTCATTTGATAGGTTTCTCCTCCATCTCTTTTTCTTTCTTTTCTTTTCTTTTCTTTTTTGGTTGTAGATGGATACAATTCCTTTATTTTATTTGTTTATTTTCATGTGGTGCTGAGGATCGAATCCAGTGCCTCACACATGCCAGGCAAGCACTCTACCACTGAGCTACAACCTCAGCCCCTTGAAATTTATTTCTTAAATCAAATTGGTTCTGAATTGAAAAGACCATAGAAAACAAAATTCAGAGTTGGTTTTTATCTTTCAAAAAAGTCTCCGACTAAATTCGGGGGAAAGAATCAACATATGATGACATATGTTGAAGAGCCACTGAAATTAATGGCTATTAATTTCATAATTAATGAAATTATGTGTGTGTGTGTGCACACGTGCCTGTGTGTGACAGCACACCATTTGCTAGAAATATTTATCAACAATGTAACCTCTCATTTACTTACATATGCATTCATTTATCCATTCATCCATCCATCTCTTCATCCACCCATCATCAACCCACCAATGTGTCCATCTACCCATCCATTCATCCATCCATCCACCCATTCATTCATCTACTCACCCATTCATCCATCCATCCGCCATCTATCCATCCGTCTACACATTCACTATCCATTCACCCACCATTTATCCACCCACCATTCATTCACCCACAATTCATCCACCATCTACTCATCCATCCATCCATCCATCCACCATCCATTCATTCATCCACGTATTTATCCACCATCCACCCACCATCTACACACCCCAGCATCCACCCACCTGCCCACTATCACTCTGACCACTCTACATGCCAATAATACTCCACTCAATAGGACCTTCCAAGTAAAATAAGACACCACTTCCTATCCTCAAGTTCCTTGCTCACTTAGGGGTCAGAACTTGACACAAATCCCATGTGACAGATGTTCCCATTACTCCTACAGCTCAATTGCCCAGGAAAGAAAGAACTGCCTCCTCCTCTTGCTGCACTTCTGAGTTTATTGCTGAATTCCCTCATCATCTGGGCCAACACATCCCCTGGCCTAGTCTATGCCTTAGGGATTAATTTCAGTGGCTATTCAGCACCTCCTGATGCAAAGTTATCAACATCCTATCACATGACTTCTGTTCTCCAAAGGGAGTGATCCTGGCCCCAGAGTGTCCCTGCATACACTGTCACTCATCAATTAACTCTGAAGCTTCTCCAGCATTCACAGGAATCCAGTTCACTGTACATCACATAGAAATGCCCAGAGATTGGTTTTGCCGTATAGACTTCCTCATAAAAACTGGAAGGCCTTCTCTCCCTCCTGGGCCTATCCAAGAGCTGTGTGTAATCCTGTTAAGAGTTTGCACTTTAGCATAGCCAAGTCAAAAAAGTTTTGCAACCCAATTCCCTCTGGTACTTGCTAAGACTTTATCTTGCCCTGATTTCTGTGTTGTTCCAATTCAGTGGGTCTCCAGGCAGCTAAAATTCTTCCTGTAGCCCCTGCATAAACATCCTAAACTCACAGGTCCAAAAGTGTATACATACCCTTCCAGGAGACCCAGCAATGCCTATCTGCCGCCTCCAAGTGTCTGCCTCTGGAAAAGCCTCTGAAATGTGATTTGAGGAGCTGTGTAAATAACAGAAGGCCAAGCCCAAGGCAGGAGCTGGTCTCTTATGGTGCCAAGAGAAGTGGCGGATGTGGGTGGTCAAAGTAGGCACAGAGGCAGGAAAGCTGGTGGGCCATGAGCTGGCTGGCGCCACAGAGCCCTGCTCCTTTGACACACCCTGTGCAATTCCTTGGATCCTGGGATTCCTTCTTCAGAGTGTGTCTGGAATCCGCCCCCGCCCCCTCAGTCCACCATGCACCCCACCCAGCCATCGTCTCTCCCAGATCAGCACCACAGCCTCCCTGCCTGTCAGGCTCTGCCCTGACCTAGGCACTAGCCCTCCCGCTGCCAGGAGCTCTTCCCTGAAGCATCCTGGAGCTCTCACTCTACGCCCTGCAGACACCTGCTTGAAAATCACCCCGTCAGTGACGCTCTCCTCAGCTTAGAATTATAGCCCGCATACACCAACACCAGTTGTCTCAGCATGGTTTCTGTTGTTCCTTTTTTCTCTGTTTCCTAATGGAGCCTATTCTCCTTAATGATCTGTCTGTTGTCTGTCTTTCATCTTCTCAATAAAATGCAAGTTCTATAGGAACAAGGATTTTGCCCTGTAGTCACGGCTGCATCCTTAATATCTAAAACAGTCCCTGACACAACCAGGTGTCTAACTGGCCTTTGCAGACTGAATGAATGGAAAAAGGACTCCTCCCAAATAAGGAGAAGAATCTGTGTGACACAGATTTAGACATGACTCCTGACCTTGGGGAGCTGGTGACAGTAAAGATGCAACTAACACAGTCACAGAGCAGGACGGTTGTGCTGGTGTGGGAGGCACTGGGTGAGCTGGGTGTGCCAAGGGTGCTCAGACACAGGTCATAGCCACAGTTACGTGCATTCACAGCTGACCTTGGTCTAGAGTAAACGTGGACTGAAGTGGTGTTCGGGCCATGTCAGTTGTAGGACGGCGGACTATCTGATGGGTTTCCCAGGGTGCACTGGGAAAACTGGGCCACCTAGTTGCCCTAGTGAGCTGGCATCCCCTTAAATACTTATTTTGCACATTTGTTCAACAGTCATTTAATGAGCTTGTAGGAAAAAAAAAAATTTCTGTAGAGAAAAATTGCAAACTTTTTGGTGAAATTTAACATGAAGTTTTTGTTTTATTTCTTATAATAACACTGTGATTCTAAAATATATTTGGAGTTGCCTCGTTTTGCAGTTTTTCCACCACCTATAGCTCGATGTAATCATGAAAGCCACTGAAAACAAACCTCCCTTAAATGGGTATCCTCAGGACATATTTAAATGGTCTTTTCTTCTGGCCTTCACGTAGGCCAAGTATTTTCCACCCTTCTTTGACTTTCACGTATTTTTTCAAATGAGACATCTTCCTGAGAGATGTTTTTAGAGAGTTGAAAGTTGAGCCAGTGAAACAAATTGCTTGATCCTAGGGTTTTTCTTAGTTTCCATTTCAGCAGCTCCAGCCTCTGTGTGGGGCGGCAAGTGTGGGTGAGGGTTATGGAGAGTCTGGCCTCCACCTGGCAGAGCAGACATAGCCTGTGTGGAGGCCATGTCCTCTTCTCTGCTGGTGCCGGACCAGGCTGCCTCTTGCCAGTGTTGAGCCATGTGGCATATGGAAGTCACCCCCAGAGGAAAGTTGATGTCTGAAGAGCACAGTCCCTCTCCCTGCTGCCACCGCTGTGCAGGATGCTGTCCCCATATGTAGCTTCTCAGGTAGCAGCAGGAGTGAGGGGGGATCTCCTCACCAGCGTTAAACTCCAGCTTCATCACCGTGTGTACCTGCTCCTAGATCCCACCCAGTACTACCCACGGCCCAAAGCCATATTTCCCCAGTGTTTGGTTCCTTGGTCTGCCTTGAAAACATGCCAGAACCAGATAGCTCCTTTGTTCAGATGCCCCGAAGCTTAGAGTAAAGTACTGTTACTATTTTTCTGCCTTCTCACAAAAAATTGTGAGAAGGCAACTTCCAAGCAAGAGAAACACTGCACCTCACAGCAGAAGGCATCAGGATCTCAGTCTTCCCCAACAAGATCCCCGGCAGATGGCAGCCCCCACTCTTCCATGCAACACTGGGTCTTCATAGTTGAGGAGCATAGGAAACAGGGCTCCTGTCTCTCATGTCAGCTACCTGCTGACATGAGATAACATGAGATAATCATGATAACATTATTCTGATAACTTTCCCAGGAAAGTTATCAGAAAGGCACTTAGGGGGTTCCTCCAGCAGGGAAGACTTCTGCCCCAAGGCAACATTGATAAGCCAACAACCAACCAAACCCTCAGTCATGAGCTAGCACTGGAAATTCCCACTGATTATTTGTTGCCCATTTTAACTGGGTCAGAAGAGCTAGCATACTAATTTGCATTTGTAATAGACAGATTTGTTAACAAATTGTTTGCAAGCTAAGTGAGTTTTAATTGGGGAGGGTAAGCAATGTCCAGTGTAATCAATCCTGTTAAAAGGACAAATCTTTCATGCATAAAGTTTTAATATTCCAACCATGAGATTAGCACTGTATGCTGCAAATCTCATTTAAACTTTTTGCCAAATATTTGAATTTAAAACAATCCGTGATAATAAAAAGTCACCATGGTTATAAAATGATGACAGATAACTTTTAGTGGGTTTCAGAATAATCTTTCATCCAAACAACTGGTTGCAATTCAAAGCTGATATATCTGCTAAAGAAGATGTTTCTGATATGCTAATTACCTCCAGCAGTTTCTTACTTTAAGAAGTGTTACAATTATTTGTATCTATAGAGGTAACTGTTTCCTTTGTTGCAATGAATAATGCAAAGGTTTGTTTAGATTCCTGCAGTCCTATTTATATAAAAAAAAGAGCACCTGGATAGCTTTATTCTGAGTTTAGAACAAGACATGAAATCGTTGAGCATGCGGTATTTAAATGTGCTCATTTGCATTCGTGGGCAGATTAGTGTAGTAAAAGAGACTGGCTGAGGCTGTATAAATCTAGATCAGTGATGCTCTGACCACTGGGAGCCTCCCACCCACGGGAGAAGATGACATGAACCAGGGCTGGTGCTGATCTGATCTCTGTTCCCTCCTGGGAGAAGGGCGAGGTGCCACCTGCCAGTCAGTGATGGCAGACGTGGATGCTGGTGGCTGGGGCTCTACTCACACTCCATTCTTTCTTGGTCTTTTCTGCTTCCTTCACTTCACCCCATCCTGATTTGCACACGTCACTGCCCTCATACCCACTTCCTCACCACACATGCACACAGGCATGCACACTCATAGGCACATGTACATGTGCACGCACACACAGGCATATGCACACACATGCACATGTGCATGCATGCACACAGACACACATAGGCACAAGCACACCCAGACACACACCTACCAAACACATATCTCTGGAAATCTCCCACAAAGTTCAGTTCTCCTTCCATGTTTTGGGGGAACAGGTGGCTTTGTGGGCCACACTGGCCTCAGCATGCCCCATGCTCCAGGCTGCAGCCAGTTTGGGAGAGCTGGGCCACTTGGAGTTCCAGCCATAATGGAAAAGGACAGGTCACCATGGGAACACACATGACGTGTTTCCTGGGCTGGCAAAATCTAATGTGGCTCTGCTCCCAAAGAACCGACTCCTCAAATGAGAAGTTAAAACTGAATAAAAACCCATCCAGACACTCTGACTCTGTTAGATAATCTTCTGTGTACACAGGACAAATTTCTACACCCAGGGTGACCACCTGGAGACCAGTTACCTGACAGCCTCTGGCATCAGCCACCAACTCCATTCAAATTCAGCAGCTGCCCACTCCTGTTTGCTGGTAGCAAGCCTCAGCAACCACATGGATGAATGTGTCGCCATTATTGTAGAGTGTGGGTGTCAAACATGCACCAGGCATGTGTGTACACATGAAGGAAGAGCTGAGAAGCCAAGGGAATCCAAGGGGGTAAAAGGTGGTAAACCGCAGGGCACATAGCAGCCCTTCATCACATGACAGGCTGTGTTGATAGCAAATCACTCTGTGCTTCTAGCTAAATGGATTTTGAACAAATATGGAATAAATGTGAGATTGATGGAAGACCAATTTGCTGCAAGGAGGGCCAAGGCCTGAATTGGAAGGAAGGCTGGGAGTGAGGAGGTGGTGTCCGCACCCTGTGGTCACCACCTGCCTGCAGCTCCCACGCACCATCCTGGGGGAGGCGCCTGAGGAGCAGCAACCTGGGGCCCACTTTCCTGCCACACCTGGGCCAGGGCTTTGGAGAGCCCCTGAAGGTGTGCCCACTGGCCTGGCTCCATGGCCTCCCCTCCCTGCCTCCCCATCCCCTCTGCCCATCTGGGCTGCTTATGTGTATCCTCAGCAGATTCACCGTGGGCTTTGCCTTGGACATAGTTCTACTGCATTTCAAATGCTCCCCAGAAGTCAGAGTCATGACTGGAAGCAGGTGTTAACAGAAGCCTGCTCCCTGCTTCCTCCATTACACCAGCTGGCCCCGGGCGGTCTCATGCTGCCCTCCGTGCGTGCTCCCTGATGCGGGCCTCACTGCCTGTCCCTGTCCCATGTGGGTACTGCCCTTCCCAGACTGTCATCAGGCTCTGCTGCAGAGAGAGAACAAGAGGCTGAAACCTACACGCTGAGCATCCTGGGCCCCCATCTCTTTCCCCTGGAGTGCCAGCTTTCAACACCACAGCAGCCATGCCTCTGCCTGTAAAAATCCCCAGATGTAAAGCCCTCTTCTGACCACTCAGGACCCCATCCTGGTCTCACTAGCATTGAACCTGCATATTGGTTCCTGGTGCACAGCACTTATCTTTACCCCAAGAGACCCTGAAAGAGTTTAAACTTATAAAGGAGATTGGGCACTTTTAATTAATAACACTTAAATAGAATAAGTTTTAACTAACACTCATGAGAATCAGACACTACTTATAATGATAAATTATCATGTAAAATGCAAAGTGTGCAGACATACCAGGGAATAACCAAGTTAATTACTCGCTGCAGCCACCAAGTAACTCCTAGAGAGTTTCATGAGGCCTCAACCATAGGGGATGCCACCCACCTTTTCCCTGCAATGCAGATCCATCATGCATCCCTGAAGGCCCATGAAGTCTCACACCCACAAGAATCCTCGACCAGCCCTGCTACCACGTGCACAGAGGCTGCTTTGTAATAGCTTATATTCTGTTTGGGCAAACACTCTCTCATCTCCTTTGTTTTCTTCATTGAACTTAGTAAAATAACTTGCATATGAAAGATTGAACACCCTGCAGAACTCAAGATACCAAACTCATAGCCAGTGCATAAATGACAAAGAAAATCAACCCATCAGTCAAGCAAGCCATGCAAAAATGCAAAGATTACAAACTTGACCCGGAAAGTCATGCCCTCAAGCTTGAGTTTGCTGAACAGTATTATCTTTGCCTAAAAGTAAAGATTCAGACTTGGAGAAATGAGATGAAAGTTCAAGCTCTGGCTATTTAACCAAACCTTAGCAAGTTATTCTACACGTCTTAGAAATTGTTTTCCTCAGTTTTTAAGAAAGCATAATACTGAATCCAACGAGAGGATGAGTGAGCAAAAGCCTGGTAATTGTTGTACACGTCAGTAATCACCAGCATTATTTCAATGAAGGGGAGAAATCAAGCAGAGGAGAATCTGTGCAGGAAGCTGGGTCAATGTGAAGATTCTGAAATATGCAATTAGGAACAGAATATTTGCACCCAACACAAGTATGTTTTTTTAAAAATATTCAGCATGTCAGCATTCTCTGGCTTATTATTTGGTAATTGATGGCAAAGCTGTTATGGCTCTGGGGATGGCTATGTCTCTCACATAGCTGTGGAGCAGAATGACCAAGTGGAGATAGAGAGATGATTTTGTCAAAGATGTCTTTCTGTAGGCAAGATGCTGCTTTTTTCTAAGACTCTTTTGGCTGTTGACTATTTTATAATCATTGGCATAAATATAAAAGTGGTAAACAATGTTTATTGTCTGCACGCAAGTGAGTCTGAATTGGGGCCTTTTATAGTCAGCCATTCCCAGTGCATCTCAAGAATGCAATAGGCAATCAGATGGTGATTTATCTGACCCATTGTGGAGGAAAAAAAAAACAAGAAAAATCTAAACATCATTTGGTTCACTCATGTGCACAGTGTAAATGCAAAACAGTGAGCAGTTTGAACTCTGTCATAATATTCTAGGCTGTAAACATAGTTAGTATTTGAAAATTTGTTTTTATTGCTTCCCTTAATTTTCCTTTGTTCAATCATAGGGAGAAACGCAGAAGCAAAGTAAATGTAATGGAATGTCATAAAAGAAAGATAGCTGAAACTCCAGGCAAGAGGTGCACCAAAAAAAATATTTCCTTAGGCTTTCCTGAGGTGAGGTGCAGTGTTCCAGCCATAAGACCAAACAAACCCCAGCCAGGGTAATCACCTCCATTCATACTGCCTACAGGAAATGCCCCAGGGGCTGAGAGGGTGTCTGACTCTCCTCGCCACACCGGTCAAGGCCGGCCAAGCTGCCGCCCTGGTTGCATTCCAAAAGAAAGAGAGCAGCATTGGTGTTGAGTGACTCTCACATCCCAAGACAAATTCCCAATTACAGAGGCATTTCTTCATTATTTACAAGTGTGACCAACGAGGATGCTATAAAGTTAACTTGAAAAAACACCAAGCACTATCTGGTATAAAAAAGTAAGGCACAAGTTAATCACTTTGCTAGTTAAATCAGTAGGTAATTGGTAATTACCCTCGTGGCCACCTCTTGGAAGCACAATCTGGAAAATAAAATGCTTCTCCAAAGTGAACTTCCTCCAGAACAAAAGAGCCACATTCAGTCATGCCAACAGATGCAGGAAGCAAGCCTTTGTTGGCATCTGCAGAATCAATGCTGAAGCTGGGGTGCAAGAGTGGGTCTGCACTCCAGGCAAGAGGTGCTCTGACGGCACCTTCAGTCCCGGTGTTTTCACTCTGTACTGGTTCCCCTCTCGCTGTTGAGTCTCAGCGTGGTGGAGGGTAAGCTGTGTTCCATGCACTGCTCAGACCGGGCTTGGCCATGTTTAGCAGGTGTTCCCAGGGTTGCCCCAGGAGTCAGCACCCACCAGCAGATGGAGGAGAGAGAGAAGTGGGGACAGCGGGTCCTGAGGGCCAGCCTGGGTGATATGTGGCCAGGATCACTCACCAGAGCAGTCACACAGCCACAGTTGGATCAGTGGAAGAATGCATGTGTGGTCACAGGTCCATGGGGTGTCCCAGTGCTGAAGGAAAGAGGAAGGCTAGGAATCCAGTGGTCAATGTGCACGGAAGGTGGAAGAGAAGTCTACTTTCTCTTCTAAATCCTGCGTTTAGTCTGATAATCGGGAATAGGGAGAGAACAGGAGCCACGACTTGACATCAAGCCAGGTCTCTATGAAGACCTCTCTGTTCATTTACCCCCTTGCATCTGATAGGAACATTCCAGGTTTCCCCGATTTCCTTTTCACAGAAAGAAGCTTATTAAGAGCACATCCTGTCAGATCCAAACAGAAGCACACACAACTGCTCTGCACTGTCCTGAGCCCCACTGCCTTACTGTCAAATAAGTATAATATTGAATTTAACATTATTCAGCACCTTTTATGTCCCCAGATGCAGAACTGTTAGGGTGCCACGTCTTGGGAGAGACAGTGATGGCATAGTGTCATGCTAGAGGGAAACAAAAGCACCCACCGCAGTGCTCAGCACACATTATGACAGACACTAAACCTTTGTGACTCCCCTTTTATCTTGATTCTCAGCTCACACAGCAGCCCTGTGTTCCTCTGCAGGCTGGGAGGAGGGTCCGTTACCTGAGAGGCTTCTCAGACCACTGCTCTGACCCTGGAAGCAGGCCCACATGCTCCTGCTGGTGGGCTCAGCCTCACTGTCATTGTGCCCAAAGTGACCTGGCAGTAGCCCTGGGGCACATCCTCATGTGCCCCCACCCCTGCTCCTGACTGGTGCCTGGTCGGTTGGGCTGATATCTGCTTCCTACTGCTTAGTTCCTGTCTCCTGCTACCAGTACCAGGACTTCCCTACAGTAGCTTTGGCCTCCCTGGTGACCCTGGGGTAATGTAGAGAATACAGAGACTGTCTGGACTGTGGAATCTGGGAACAGCATACTGACCCTTTCCTGACAATTGCATTACAGAAG
Source organism: Geosciurus inauris (assembly GCA_004024805.1). NCBI lineage: Eukaryota > Metazoa > Chordata > Mammalia > Rodentia > Sciuridae > Geosciurus > Geosciurus inauris. The sequence continues at coordinate 100,726 of PVHX01005061.1, read as the reverse complement.
CATTTAATTGACTGTCTCAAGAAGGGTCAGCACTCACTGTCTATAAAGAACAGCATAGTGACCAGTGGGGTTTGCAGGTCACATACAGTATCAGTTTCATATTTTTTGCGCGTATGTGTTTTCTTCACCCACTCAAAAATGAAGAAAAAAATCTGAGTTCATGGGCCACACAAAGCAGGTACTGGCTAGATTTGACCTGCATCCTGGTTTGCTAAACCCTGACCCAGAGCTGCACCATTCCATGTGGTAGCCACTAGCCACAGAAAACTACTTAGGTTCAAAATTGAATTATTTGAAATTGCATAAGACTCAGCTCCCCTGTTGTATCAGTTCAGCCACATTTCAGGTGCTCAATAGCCACATGTAACCCCATTTTGCTGCCAAATTGAACAGCAAAGACAGATCTTTCATTATCAGTCACAGAAGATTCAGCTGGTCACCACAAGTGTAGAAACCAGTGCAAACTGGTAGCTGCCATAGCATTTTATTCAGAATAATATATTTCCAACCACAGTCCTTTTTTTATATCCGCTCCCTCCTCCTTCCAGGGATGTCACCCACCCCATCACCTGAACAATCCACATCATTTCCTCACAAATCATGGCGCCATGATCAGAAAAAATGAAGCAGGAAGCTTGCAAACTTGACTTTTGGCTACAAATTATTCATTTCCTGATAAACTGGACTCTTGATAGAAATTAGCCAATCAGTCCTCAAGTCCTCCTTAGGTCAGGGCTGTGTCTTTCTCACTTCTGTCCATGCAGCTCCTGTTCCAGCACCAATCTTCCTCAAGCACTGGGACACCCTCAATGCTCCACTGCAGACAGGAGGATCCAGGACGTCAGCTCTCAGATCTGGGCACATCCCAACTGCAGAAGACACGGATCTCTAGGAGCTGGGAAGTGGGGTGTCAGAAGACACTGCCCTGCCAGGGTGCCACCGGGGAGCAAGGGGAGGTGGAGGCACCAACCAGCAGCTCTAGGTGAGCCAGATGCTCCACTGGAAGGTCAGAGCCCACTGCCGTGCTTTCAAGAATTCCATGAGCCTAGTGTTAAACGGACATTATTTTAACCTATATTAAATAAACTTTCAGTGAACTATGTTAGAACAAAGGGAACACGTGTGTATGTCATCTCTTCCCGATGACTTCATTGCTTCTGGCTGTCACTCAGCTCCGAGGTTGTGTGTGAGGTGCTGTAAACATGAAGGAAAACATCATTTTTGTACATCTCCTCCTGCGCCTCATTCAAGGATGTCGTCTTGATGGTTTGAAATCAACCATGGTGGCATTTCCGTTTTGTTTTTACCCAGAAAGCCAGTTGCTGAACATTTCACCAGAATACTACTGCTCCTGTGCAAGCCACAAGAGAAGAAAGGCGACATTAGGGAGCTGCCTGATGTCATCCAGGAAAGGCAGGACGGAGGTCCTCAGACCTAGGGATTGGAAGTCCTGCTGGCCCAGGGCTCAGGAGCAGCAAGTGCTGAAGGAGCCTGGCAGCTGGCCTCCACAGCCTTCCAACCAGACGCCAGGGGAGCTGCTGCCAGTCTCCTGAGTGCCACCTGTCCTTGGGGCTTCTGCTGCAGCCTGCCATCAGGACTTCTCTGGATTCCCAGCCCACCACTGCTTATATAGCACAGATTACGGACCCGGCTCCAGTCCCAGCTCACGTTCACCTCCCTCTAGCTTCTCCCATGATTTTTCCAGTTTTCTTCCTGAGCGTGAGTCTGCTCTTTCCCCACTTGTCTTCCTAGCCCCGACGATCCTGCTGGTGTGCTTCTGAATCTGTCCCGTCAGACCGGCCTTTGCCATGTTTAGCAGGTTCTCCCAGGCTTGCCCCAGGAGTCAGCACCCACCAGCAGATGGAGGGGAGAGAGAAGCAGGGCAGCGGGTCCTGAGGGCCAGCCTGGGTGGTGTGTGGCCACATTCACTCACCAGAGCACAGTGGCGCAGCCACAGCTACCCATCACACGGCTGCAGGGAAGAGAGCGACGGGGCCAATGTGAGCATTCCGAATGGGGTTTTAGCACAAGAGTAACTTTTATGGCTACATTTGCATTTGTCAAAAGCATTTTTATAAAAATCGGATGGGATTTTTTCAAGGGGCTTAGTTATAGATATTAAACAAACTAATCTAAGGGTAGTCATAGACCACAGAGATTAATACATGTATTAAAGACATCTCACAGAAGAGTAATCTTCTCACACCAGCCAGAAGGCACAACCATCTAACTCTCGGTAGAAACTATTAAAAGGCATCTTCTCTGGGCAACTGCGGGGTGGAGGGAGACTAGCCGCAGTAAGGATGAAGAGCAGCTGCTCTATCCTGGAGGAGTGGGGGCACGGCTGGTCCTTCACACAAGTGACTGGGGGAGCACAGGGAGCCCAGCCGGAAGGTGAAGCCTGTGACGTAAGAAGTCGCTTTCTCCATCAAGAACCTCCAGTGCTCTCGGAGATTGTTGAGGAAAGATGGGGAAGTCCTTGGGGGCGGGGTGGGCACGGACACAGGCAGCTCAAGGGGCAAAGCCAGCAGTGCCGGGTTTGATGGGGACGGGCGATGTGTGGCCCAAGGTTTCCCACTCTTCTCTATGAGTGAGTTAGCATTGACTTAACCCTCTCTTTATTTTTCTTTCTTACAAGATGTTATTAAAATACTAATTAGCAAAAAAGAAAAAAGGAAGGAAGGGAGGGAGGGAAGAAGGCAGGCAGGCATTTTCACACACACAGCTGGGGCTGGGCTTTCTGAGGGGTGGCTCTCATCCCTGGATACATGGCACCTTCTGTGACAGTTGCAGTGCCCTGCTGTGCACAGTGCCCTACACCCCAGAACCTGGGGTCCTTTATAGCCTCAGTGGGTCACACCATAGCGGTTAGAAGACCAGGGTGCTGCAGCAGCTCTGCTCCATCCAGGGAGCCGCATTAGTGCCTGCATCTCCCAGGCAGCACTCTGTCCTCAAGAACTGGCGTAGGCCAAAGCATTGGAAATAATGCTTTGTGGAGCTGCCAACAGTTTTATTCACTGACCAGGACGTTCAGTGGAAAGTCAACATTATTTTTGTCCCTATTCTGTTCCCTTTGCCTGACTTGGAGCAGATCCTCGATGCTCCAGCAGACATGACTGTGCTCCCCAACAGTGTGTCCACTGACCCCTACGCTGATGAAGCCAGGCCTTGGCTTGAGGATAACTCCCTGCCTCTAGTGTCACACTGCCACAAAATGCCTTATCAGAAAACACGGTGCCCACTGAGAATTAAAATTCCTGTGAGTCTGACGCTACTAAAGAAAACTTTTCCCCCTAAATTTGCTGGTAGCCAATCACACAGATCAATTTTCAAAGATCAGTGATTACTTAGTGTTATGAAATTTATGTATGGCCATCTTTGTTTGAAATGGTGTTTAGCATGCATAGAGCACAGCGACAATATTCGAACAATGGCAAACTAAAAGAAAGTAGAAAACCAAAGACAGCAGAGAGTGTGTAAGGTATTTTTGTGTATTTGTTTGTTTGTTTGTTTGTTGGTACCGGGGATTGAACTCAGGGGCACTCGACCACTGAGCCACATCCCCAGCCCTGTTTTGTGTGTTATGTAGAGACAGGGTCTCACTGAGTTGCTTAGCGCCTTGCCATTGCTGAGGTTGGCTTGGAACTCGCAATTTTCCAGTCTCAGCCTCCCAAAGTCCTGGGATGACAGGCGTGCGCCACCGCGCCTGGCTTAGTGTGTCAGTTTAAACTGGAATGGAGCAGGCGTGGTGAGGAACACAGTGGCTGCTGGGCGTTTGTGCAGCACTGTAGGTTCCGCCCCTTGCCCTTCCTAACCCTGTCTACAGCGGCAGGTTCTCGAGGCTGGACGCATAGCCCTTGTGTGCTCCCTGACTGCAGGATGTCCTGGATCGCGTGCAGGCTGTCTAGTGATGATGTGACAGGGCTAAACTCTCCACACTGGTGCTATTTCATTTCTCCTCCGGTTGCTTTCTGTGGTTCTGGTTAGTCACCACTATGTGCACTAGATAATAAAAGGGGGGCCCAGAAGTGCCCGTACGCTGCACCCAACAGGAAGCAGAAGGATGTGTGTGTTTGCTTAAATCTTACATGGAGATCTGGGGCACTCTAAAGAGATGGTTTCTCTCTAGAGACTCATTTCCTTCAAGTTAGGAAAGACGTGGCTCCACACCCCACCCTGACACTCAGCAGCTTGACTTCTCAATGTGTATATCCTCTGTCCTTTTCCCCTGTCTTCTCTCCTGTCCCCATCAGGATTTCTTAAGTACAGAAACCGAATGCTATTTCAGAGAAGGGCATTGTATCCAGCCTTTCCCAATGTCACCTCTAGTGCTTCTATTTGTTGAATTTTAATGGCGATTGTGCTATAAAATAGGTGTTTTTCAAAAGAGCCCAGGATCACATCTTGCTCCTGGAGAACTGGCAGTGCCTTGGCCATTTTTCACATGAGGAGTGACTTCAGGAGTGACTTTAGGAGTGACTTTAGGAATGCATGAGAAGTCTTCCTTCCCACGGGGTCTCTCTGCCAGAAATGAGGTAATTAAGGGTAGGCTCTCCTAGGAGCACATGTGGGGATCTCTAAACTCTCAGAAAATTGGATTCACACTCACCCTCCTCCACTTTGCCCCCCAGTGGCCTCCTGGAGTCCATTCAGTGAAGTTCTGGAGAGGCTGGCCACTGTCACAGCAGCCCGCAGGGGCAGTGACCAGTGACTCCAGTTGAGACTCATTTGTCCTGGGCGTGGTGATCATCCAGGAGATGCTGGGGTTTCTTTCAGGACCTAGGAAGCAGAGTGTGGCAACTTCAAGCTTTCCTACCATAGATCATGCTGAGCTCAGCGAGAAAAACCATTTTATTTGCTCTCTCTTCTTAAGATTTCTGTAAGCCTGCAAGTGATTCCAGCTGTGCCTACCTCTATAAGCAGGTCTCATTGTCTTAATTCACAGTCTGGATAGAATTCTTTTTTAAAATTCAATCTTTTCAAAGATTTCCTGTTTGCTTTACTGTTCATGGTATGACACAGCTTCACACACAGGCAGCCACTTGGTCCCCCAGCTACGGAGCCCCCTTAAAATGGTATTCTTAGATTAAAAAAAAAAGACTTTAAGCAGAAAATTAAAAAGTGAAAAAAAAAAAAAAAAAGCACTCCACCAGGCTACCTTTATGGACTAGAACTAGACACGTAGAAAATCCTGAAAATATGCAAACAGCCATATTAGGCAGTTTATATCCAACTAACTGGCCATGAGTAGAGACTCATTCGTGTGTCAGGTGGCAAGTTCCAAAGGCACAGTTTTCATTCAGAAGCTGCTCGAGCCTTTGTTAAGACAACCTCAGAGTGTTCCATTGGTGAAGATCACTGTGAGTTGGTGCTCTTCCGGTCCTCTTCCTGGCATATGGTCATGACAACTCAATTCTCATGCACATGTGTGGTGGTCAATCAGGATTTCCATCTCCTTCAACACTTACATTTATTTGTGTTGGGAACCTCAAATGCCTCTCTCCTAATTCTTTATAAAATATCTGTCATGTTTTTTGGGCCTCCCTGAGGTGCTCTGAGAGCCTACCACTCCTGTGTAGCTGTTCTGTACCCACCATCCAACCTCCCTCTGCCTCCCTTTTCCCCATCTGTTCTAGCCTCAGGCAACCAGCCTTCTGCTCTCCACACCTGTGAAACCAGTGTGCTGGGCTTCCCTATGTAGGGAGATCTCAGGGTGCTTGTCTCCTGTGTCTGATTTATTTCAGTCACAAAGTGACCTCCTGTTCCATCCACAATGCTGCAAATGACAGGATTCCGTTATTTCCTGGCTGAATGCTGTCTCCGTGTGTCTATGCACCACATGGTTTCTATCATGCACCCACTAGCGGACACATCAGTGATTCTATGCCTTGGCTAATGTGAGCAGTGGGGTGATCAACATGAGCAGGTGCTGCCTCTAACACACTGATGTCACTGCCTTTGGACATATACCCCGAGGTGGGCTAGCTGCATCCTGTGGTAGATGGCATGGCTTAGATATGAGATGCCCCTGACACCCATGTGTGAGACCATGCAGGAATGTCCAGAGGTGAAAGACCATGAGAGTTTAACCTAATTGGTGGGTTGATCCACTGACAGGGATTAACTGGGTGGTAACTGTAGGCAGGAGGGGTGTGGCTGGAGAAGGTAGGTCACAGGGAGCATGCCTTAAAGTATTTATTTTGTCCCTGGTGAGTGAAGCTCTCTGCTTTCTGAGTGCCATGTCCTAAGCTTTTCTACTCCACGCCCTTCCGCCATGCTTTTCTGCCTCATCTCGGGCCCAGAGCTATGGAGTCAGCCAACCTTGGACTGAGACCTCTGAAACCATTAACCAAGATCAACTTGCCTCCTCTAATTGTTTTTATCGGGTCTTACGGTCACAGCAGTGAGGAAGCTGACTGAACAGGAGCTCCACTTTTGGCCTCATATGCACTTCTTGCAGGTCTTCACGATGGTGTGCTGGCGTCCATCCCCAACAGCTGTGTGTGGGGGCCCCTTCTCGGCCTGCTCCCTCTTTGTTCTTTCACTACAGACATTCTGACTGGGGTGTGGCGGTGCATTTGATGGGCATTTCCTTAGTCATTAGCGATGTGGACCCTTTATTATATATTTCTGGACATCCGTGGATCTTCTTTCAGGAGACGTCTATTCAGAGCAGCTTTTAAAATTATTTTTGTCCCCCTTTTCCTTTTCTCCGTCCCCTGCCTCACCTGTGTTCCTTCTTCTTTCTCTATGCCCCTTACACCTGCCCTCTCTCTCTTCCTCCTCCCTTTTCCAGCTCTCTGACCATTTGGTGGACTCACTGCATTTACATCTCAACCGTCCTCAGGTGGGGAGAGATCGACCTCCCCAGTAGGGTGCCCAGGTAGGGTGTTTCCCAGAGGGTCCCAGTCATTAGATGGCCCACCACTATGTTCCTGGACCTGTGAATTCTCACTGGTAGGAGGGCTGTTCATTGCCCTTTGCCAACAATGTAGCTAAAGGACAACATGTTTCAGTGTTTAACCGTGAACAAGATTGGAGCCTCAAACTGGTGATGTGATGAAAATATTTTCTACATATTTGCAGTATACTTTGCACCAAAGGGAAATGGATTTTCCAAATGGTCTAGCTTATCTTTGGAAAACAGCACCCATGTGATTTAGTAAGACCACCATGGTGCCATCAGTCTCTACTGTAGACCATCTGGAACAGGAAAGGAAAGACCTTCTGTGTCTCTGGCCACCTGACTTACAGAAGGGAGGAGAGTTTTCGCGCTAACCTTTCTTTTGCTTACCTGTAAGGTGCAGGTGTAGATGACTGAATGAAAAGAAAAGAAAAATAGAGTTTGGGTAAACATTTACATTTTAATTTTCTGTGGATTTCTTCAGGCCCATTATGTGTTTATGAAGGCATGTAACAGCTTTCAGTTAACATGCAACAATGCATTGTTAAATGTACACCAGATGTTTCTGCTCTGCACCTATTACTGAAAGCCCTCCACTTGCCTGTCAAGGGGAGAAAAAAAATGTGGTTCTCCTTTAATAACTAACACTAACCCATCAAAACTAGAAGCAATAACAGAAAGACTGACATGTTGCTTTGATAAAACACTGCCTGGAAACTCATTAGTGTAACAGGCTACAGATGAGCCAGCACACCCACTCCTCTGCCAGCTGAGCAGGGCAGATCCTGAACCAAAGGTTAAGCTTCAGGCTTGGTTGCTGGTGCAGTTCCCAATGACTGGCCCATTGGTTGTCCTTGTGCATCTCAAATACAGAGGACCGGGGCGTTAGGTGAGACCCACAGCTCAGAGTTTCAGCAAGCCCACTCAGCAAACAGGTCCTGTGTGTTCTGGTGGGTCATAAAGCAAGATGACACCAAGACTCTTCCTTCAGGAAGCTGTTTATGGGAGATGTTCATTTGGGCCTTGGAAGGGATTAAAAGTGGTAGAGTTATAACTAGTTTTGCTTTCTCTTCTGTCTGGTTAATTTAGCTCCCAGAGAGCAGGTACTTAAATGGGCTTTCATAGGTCTACTATAGCAAATTCAGTGAAAAGATGGCACATTTCACTACAGCTGGGTTTCTCTCCAGATCAGATCTGGAAGTGAGGTAAAGGAGGAAGCAGACCAGGGGGTGGTTACGAATAAACGCATGAGTAAAACTCATGTCATTCCTTAATTTAAATTAATTTAAATTAATTAAGGCAATCATGTCATTCCTTAATTTAAATTAATTGAGGCAAGTCTTTGCTCCTGTTTGGCAGGCAATTGTAGTGAATTCTGGATTGCAAATGTTTTAGAAATAAAGCAGAATCCAAACCTCTCTGAATGTTAAAATGTTCCATGGGGTTCACGGTCTATGTGGGAAAAGGTTCTCTTTTACCTAAACTAATAAATTCAAAGTTTATTCAGGGAGAAAAAAATCAGAAATAATAAAGTTTAAAGTAGCTGTAAAGTTGCTTTGAAATATGTAGAGCACAGATTTTCAAAGCTGCAGCTTTGCGCAGCCACAGTTAATGGATGAAGTTCAGATCTCTATCAAAGAACAGCAAACAAGGGCTTCCAGGCAGCTTTGGGGCAGGATAGTTGAGGCTTCATCCCTCTTCTTCCCTTCAACTCCCTCATAAATGGAAACCAAGGGCACCAGAGTTCTGTCAGTGTTAGGCTAGGGAGCCAAAGTTCTGAGCTCAGCCGTGGAGGCACAGCCTGTGCTGGGCGGTGCCCAGAGTCGCTGGCTGGCCCTGCACCTGTGTGCTTTGCTCCAGATGACTGGGCCTCCATGGACGGGGGCTGGGAATGGAGCTGGTGGCAACAGGAATTGTGCCACCCACAGGCACCTGGGCACAAGGTGCAAAGGGTGCTCAGTGGGGTGACATGCTCCCACAGGGAAATTGAACACATCACTTGCTGCAGTGCCACTGAGCCGTGGCTCATGTGACTGAACGAGTAGATTTCTGCCCTCCTTAAGGAATCTGTTGCATCTTTCAGTACTGAGATAAAAACAAAGGGAGGAACAAAAGTAGCACAGATTATAAGAGTGATTGTTTCTGCAACCGAATTGATAAATCAGCTTGTCACAGGAGACCAGGGAGCTGAAACTCCAAACCTTGGTTCTTGTGTTCTGAGGAAAGAAAATTTAAATTCAGACACAAACAATCATGCAAGAGAACTTTATTATAGGTGAAAGAAAAGTGAAAGTGAGGCTTAAGCAGAGAGCACTCTCAAGAGAGTGGGCCGTCTCTGTGCAGAGAATGACAAAGGAGACGATGCTGTCCCCAATTCTATTACTGTTGGATGTTCACCAGGAGAACTAGGGACCACCTTCTGTACTCTGCCAATCAGATGCTCCATTCCTACTTCATGTTAGGTGGTAGAGTTTTTTTTTTTTAATATTTTTTAATTGTAAGTAGACAGAATATCTTTATTTTATTTTTATGTGGTGCTGAGGATCAAACCTAGTGCCTCACCTGTGCTAGGTGAGCACACTACCACTGCACCATAACCCCAGCCCCTGGTGGTAGAGTTTTTGACCTTAGTTGATCCTCTCTGGAACTGTCATGGTAGCCATCTAGAGGCGCTTCACCTACAAGTTAATCCCATGTTAATGTGGGCTCTGGGGTCAATTGCTGGTCAGAAGATACCTTAGTGCACCTGTGCTCCTAAAGGACTCTTCCTTCCCAGATAATTGGAGACACTTACAGCCATAATTCCTGATTTCACATCAACCTCAGTGGACTCTATCAAGAGTTAGTCCCATTAATCCTTTTCTCTTCATGTGATTTTCAACTAGCTTCTTTGCTTCTGTTTATTTTCTACAAATTAACTACCACCCTTTGCTTTCTTGTCTACTTTGAAAATAGTTTACAAGCAGACCCTAAAGTAATTTAAAGAACACCTGTGACTTTACTAGCATTCCACTGCTCAATGCCAGCTACTCTCTAACACACTGGCCCAAGAGTTCAGAGTCCTTTTTCAAATTCTGTTGATTTGAATGTACTTGGAGGATTATTCTGAATATTTGGAAGTAAGATGCTAAAAGAATGGCTTGGCATAAAATGAATGCAGATGTAAATATCAACAACCAATTAGACCTGGAAACAGAACATGACTGGCCAGCACTTGAGAGCCCTCTGGGTCAGCTGCCAACCATTACCACTGCCTTTGTCCACAGGTAACCACTGGTTGGACTTGTACCCAACATATTGGTTTAGATGCCATCAGGCATTGTTTTCTGTGTATATGTAAAAACTCTTTCCATCTACATCATATTCATGAGACTATTCCATGCAATGACTTTGTGTTTTCATTGCTGTATAAGGTTTCCTTGAACATGTGTAATGCAATTTACTCATCCATGGTAACTTTTAAGTGTTTCAGGGTGTTACCAGTACCAGGGCCTTGTGGACAGTGGATCAGGAGTATTCTTGCAGATGTTGGACACATGCCTAGGTGGGGATGACTGAGGGATGGTCATGCACAGACTCAACTCCAGTAGGTGAATCCAGGGAGTGTTCCAGCATGGGTCACACCAGCCTACAGGTCGACCGTCAGCACATGAACTCCTGTGTGGGAATCTAGGTGAGGTTGGGCTGCCGAGGCTTCAGCCTTTCAGCTGGGCATGCAGTGATCCTGCATATCTTCTCTGATGATCGATGAAGCTGAGCACCCTTTCAAGCGTTCTTGGAGTACACTCTTTTACGCAGCTCATGTTTAAGTTTCCCATCACTTATTAGTTAATTTCTCTTCTTTCTGGCTGGCATATGAGGATCCATTGCATGTTCCACCCATGTGCCCACTGTTAGTTCTGTGGGATGCAGGCACTTTCTCCCATCCGGGAGACTGCCTCTTCCATTGGCAAGCATGTCTGGTGAAGAAGCTCTCAACTTCACTGTAGTCAGCCCTGTACAGACTTAGCACCTACCCACAATCTCGAGGATGCTCTCTCTTCTTTGCTGCTTTAGCATCTCACTTTAACCCAGCAATCGGCCTGAAATGGGTATTGTGGTGGCGAAGTGGCCTCTCCTCACACAAGTATCCATCACCCACCACCATGGGTTAAGCTGGCCTTGCACACATGGCAAGGAGGTGCCCCAGGTCACAAGTGTCCACATGTGTGTGCACCTGTGGAGTGTGGCCACATCAGTTTGGAGCAATGAACAGCTTTACAATAATGAGATTTCCCACCCATGGACTGAGCAGAGGCCCCATTTCTTTAGGTCTTGCTTATTTTTTTCAAAGATATTTGATAATATCTTGTGATGTTTTCTCTAAAAAGTTCCTTTTATTCCTAGTTTGCTAAGATTTTTCATTATGAATGGATATGGACTTAAATACATGCTCCCCATCTGTCCATGGAGAGAACCATTGTTTTCTGATCACTTTGTTACAGCAATGAATCGTATTGATTTTCAGGTATTAAACCAATCTCATGTTCTTGAATGAACTTCTTTACCATGGTGCCCTCAGCCCATTTATACATCACTCTGTGATTCACTAATACTTGATCAGAGATTTTTCATGTGTAGTTTATGAAAAGATTGACCCCAAATACCTGTTTGGATGTGGTTGTCATATTTTCATAAGGCATTAGCATTAAAGTTAAGTTGGCTTTTAAAAACAAAGAAAATTGGGAAGTACTCCTGGGGTTGTTTTTTGTTTTTGAAGAATGTTAGAGAATCTGATAGCCTGAAGTTTTCTAAAGCTTTTTATTTATATATTTCACACATTTTATTTCTCTAGTAGTTATGCATTATAGATATTTATTTCCTCTGGAGTTGTTTTGGTAAGATTTTAAAGGGAACTTGCCCTTTTCATTTAAATTTTTCAAAATCGCAGACGTGATGCTGCTTGCCACATCTACTAATCTGCTCTCCCCTACACCTGCCCCGGCCCCTCCTTGCTGCTCCCCACTTATGTCGATGTGTTCGCCCATTCCTCTCTCCTTTTGGAACTCTGGTGGCATGCACCTGAGACTTGATACTGTCTCACCAGTTTCTGAAGCTCTGCTGGTATTTCTTTCAAGTTTTTTCAAATTCTTTCCCTTGGCTTATTTGCCAACTCTTTTTAAGTTCACTTACACTTTCATCTGCCATTTCCCTTCTACTGTTAAGTACATCCATCTTTTAAATTTTAGGTCTTGTGCTTTTTTTATTCTGGAATTCCACCAGATTATTTGCACTTTCTATTTCTCTGCAGACAGTTCTTATCTTTCTATTCCTTGTGAGTATATTTCCTCCTCATCCTTGAGCACAGATATCATAGCTGCTTCAGTCTCTGTGCTGAAACCCCCTGAGTGCCTCAGGCTTCTCTTGAGAATGGTTGCCTAGTCCTGTTTCTTCATATGTGAAGGGTGTTGAGTTGTACCCTGGACACTGGGCTTGTTTTCAGGCCCCGATTCGGTTTGCTCCTTAGGAGAGCTGATGTCTTAGGCACTCAGTTGGACTGAGACTGAATTCCTTTAGGGCAGCAGCTCCTAGCTCAGGCAGACGCCCTTCCTCCTAGCTGGAGCCTGTCCCAGGCCAGCATGCAACACTCAGCTGGAAACTTGGGCAAAGGTCATACAGAGAATCCGAGGCTTCCTTACTCAGTTATTTCTGAGATGCCCACTCAGTGCCTAGTAAGGGCAGGTGTCCTGAACTGTCTGCTTTTTCAGGCAAAAAGCTGTGTTTTCTATTAAAATTATAGCTACTCCATGATTATGGACTGAATGCTTGTGTCCTCTCAAAATTCATCTGCCAGAGCCCTAACCCTGGAGTGGCTTTGGAAATGGGGCCTCCAAAGGAAGTCAGTAGGGTTAAATGAGCCTGTGAGTGCGAGGCCCTTGTCCTGCAGGATTAGCATCCTTGGATGAAGAGACCAGCTCCCTGGCACTTTCCCCAAAGCCAGTCATGGCCATCTTGCGAGCTGAGCACTGTGGAGCCCTCTGCAGTGTGGCCCAGAAGTCTAATGGGCTATTCAGCCTCTCTTTAAATGTGTAGATCATGTTAACTGTACTTTTCTAATCCTTTGTATTATTTATTAATTTTCTGACAGCTTGTTCTATTATAATCTGAATGAAGTTAGTAAAGGCTCAGGCTATGTTTAGAAATGCCTGTTTCTTTTAGTTTGTTTCATTTATGTTTATGGTTTTTGCTTCATATCCTTTCAGTATGCATCTCTGAGTTTAATTGTTCCAGATTTTAATTGCTCTATACTCTGGGGAACAGTCCTTTGGATAATATTAGACACACCTTTCTATCAATCTAACTTGATTATGTTCAGCTCAGAACTGGAATGCTAAGACAAAATCAGTAAGATCAAAGGAACCCCATTCTGTATTTAGGATACATTATAAATAATATCCAGTATAGAGTCAGGCTTCACCATGTCAGTGGGAATAGCACCTGATGTACATTGTCATGTGGCAAGACCAGCACACGGCACCTTCAAGGTTAGGACAAACCTTAGTAATTAACCAGAAAGCTGGGCCAGACCAATCATCAGAAATTAATATCACCCCACTGTACAAAATATTCACATGTTACATGTGCAATATTTGCTTCTTATAAATAATTACAAGCATTAGGAGTAACTTTATATTTAGTCTACAAAGTATATTTATTGATTCTCAATGAGAATATTTATTGCGTTCAAAACACAACAAAAGTCGCAAGTTAGAGCCATGAAGTCATCAGACCCCCTTTAGTAGCTAGAGGCCAGTTGAAATTTTGTGCCAACTTTTGTGTGGCTGGGTGACTGAACATGTTTCAGGGGTGGGTATCTAAAGCTTTCATCTGTTTCCTGAAATAGTCCAAGGCCCCCCAAAGTTAAGGACCACTGACATCCATCAGCATTGGAATTCAGGTGCCCAGAGTGCATGCACAGGCACTGGCTCCTTTACAGAACCTGTCCTGACGAGGTGGCCTGAATCATGCTCACATGCAGCACACTGGGTCCCCTCCAAACTCTGCCAGCCAAACAACCCTCACCAACCCCTGTGCAGCAGCACTTTATAAATGTGGCTCTTTTCCTCCCTACATCAAAACTACCATACCAGGGAAAACCACAACAGGGATTGTGAAGGAAAAACAGATTTCCTCCAGTATAATTAAAACCTGTAGGAAGTGTGCATCCCCTGCCACTTCTTAAAATAATGATGAACTATAGAACACTTCCATGTTACATTCCACAGGCTGCTCAACAGAAAATTCAGGATTTACATGTTTTTCAAATATGACATTTGCTAAATTTTACCATCCTATAGATTTTATCTTTGAACTCCTACTAAAATGTTTTTTTATGGGCTGTGGTTATGGATCAATGGTAGCATGCTTGCCTGGCATATGTGAGGCACTGGGTTCCATCCTCAGCACCACATAAAATACATAAATAGAATAAAGGTATTGTGTCCACTTACAACTTTAAAAAATGTCATTTGTGGTTGTCTATTCTTTTCCATTTAAAAACAAGACTTAACCAATATAGATAAAATGGCTGAAAGTAATCATGAGTTCAAATTGTCCCACTCTGTTGGTACAAGCAGCTCCACTGGAGATGCGACCATTCAGATTGGAGGCAAGCACCCCCAGTTTATGTTCCCATTGCATAGCACAAAAGTTGTTTACAAAACTAGCTGTTGGCTAGAGGTGTTGTGCTGCTTGCAAGAAGAGAAAGGGGAGATGGCCTGCTCTGCACTGAGACAGAGTCACTCAATGTGAACAGGCAGTCCCTCAGGCTGCCACACTGCAATTTAATTAGAAATCTTCATTTCTGGACAACGACTGAGGGTCACTCTGCTGACCTTAAGTGTCTTAATCTTCATTCCCTGGCTGCAGATGAGTCAACAAAAGGGGTACTGAGGTTTCAGAGCCTGACAAAATCCACATCACTTCCATGAGCAATGGTCATCCATTTGGGTTGAGAACACTTTTCTGCCAAAGAGCAAGGGGTTTGAAGAGAAGCAACTGTATGCAGTCTCTGCAGTTAGTGTGTCCCTGAAACCAGCCCAAGGGCATGGGATGATATGCTCAGTATTTTGGAAAGCATTGAGTCCGTCCCTCTAGCCTTCCAATTACTTTCTAAGGGGAAATTACTTTCCTAAATATAAGTAGACACAAGTCTAGATGTATATGAGCTGAAATTATTAGACAACATTAAGATGATCCCTATAATCAACCCCAGCCCCGTGAACCTCGCCATTGATCTGAAGAACTTCCTTTATGGCCTGACAAGCTTGCTCACTCTGGACATTTATTTCGATTTTGCTAGGCTCTCAGCCATGCCTACGATGTTGCTGAGGAGTAAAATATCTTTCATAACCAGAACCATAAATCTTTCTTATAACCACGAGACTGCATCTTTATGGCCATAGATCATTTTCGTTACTGTCAAAAAGTGCCATCATATCACATTACAAACTAGAAAGCTGGAAGGCGACGTGTGGCTAGCAGCCCCCATTAACTGCGGGCGGGCGAGGGAAATAATGTTCCTTCTGATGAACCCACATTCCCACTTGCAGCCATTTTTTAGACAAATAGAAATTATTTGGCTATGTGCCGTAGCCAAATTTTAAAAGCGTAACTTGATTCATGTCAGGAAACACAGTGGAAATATTTGTAAGAATTCCTTCAAATGGAGAAGGAGAAAAAGAGATGGCGAGAAGGGGCCTGCTGTTGGCAAGCAACCAGAAAGAGGGTTCAATATCCCTGCGAAGGTTTGCAGGGTCACTGGGAGATGACTTTTGAGTTTCTTCCACAAGCTCAGAAAAAGGAGCCCTGCAGCCAGGTATCAACGTCAGAGCAGAAGCAGCAGGAGCCTCAAGGAGTAGAAATGCTCTTTCCAGACACCAAAGGCAAAGATGGCCCTGAGCCTAGCCAGAAAGCGAAACAGAAAATACCCCCAGGCAACATGAATTGATGAGCTGTATGATCATAAATCACTAGTAACTTCTCAGTACCTGTAGTGCATGCTCATCAGCTTTGCTACAATAGAAAAGAACAAACCCTTTGAAAGCGAATCCTGATCCTTCTTGTCTCCAGGACAAGAGGAAAAGGATTTGGGAGACCAACCTCGCTCAGTGTCCCACCTTGGGGGAGGAAAGTTCTATGTTAGACAGGAAAGGCAATGATCTTGGCATGGGTGGAGAGGGGTGCTGAGGAGGCAGGGAAGTGGACATGGGCAGTGGGTGCCCTTCCTCGCACAGGGGTCTCACCAACAGCCTCTAGGAGGTCACCATCCAAACCCATGCCACAAGCACAACAGTCACCACATATGGGTCACAAAGTCTCCACACCAAATTGGTGATTAGATTAGCCGATCCCACTACCTACTCCGCTTCCTGGGGCCCATTATAGTCCTCTCAAGAGCAGGCGCCAACCCATGGCTCTCAATCCCTCAGTCGCCACTGTCTATGACCATGGCCCACCCACTCTCCATGAAACTGCCACACCCGAGCCCAACCCTTCATATCTGAGCCTTTCCCAGGCGGAATTGAGCGTGACAAACTTCAAGCAACAGATCTTGGAAAGGGCATGACATATTGGATCTGCACATGCTTGCACATTTTTATGAAGGGGATTCTCTCAGACTGACGGAACCTTCTAGAAGCAGGAGGGCCAGTTCTCAATGAACAGTGTCTGCATGCATCTCTACCTCATACCAAGGCCCAGGTATTGGCTCAAATTCCTTTCCAAGTATAGAGTTGCCTTCAGTTCATTGTTGTTTTGAATCTAAGTATAAAAAAATTTTCATCCCAATATTTTAGTATGAAATTTTTTTTTTTTTTTAATTTAAAGTAAGTTTTATTGCATGTATTAGTAACACATTTTTCCCTTCTGTTAAAATAATTTCTAGTGGGAGCAGATGATTAAATTTGTTCTAAATATTTTTGAAATCTTTCATTCCATGATTTATAATAGCCAAAGGTGTGATGCCAGGTCTTTTTATTTCCAATTTGGATTTCACGGCTGTAGTAGCTGAATAAGATCCTTCCAGAGTCGTGTGGTAAAGGTGCTCAAGGGGCAGAATCATGCTAGGGCTGTGCCTAATAATCCCAGCACTTAGGTTCTGATCCATCCATTGATTATGTAATTGTTTTTGTTGAAATTTTTAAGATAACACACCTGGAAGAATTTTGGAGTGAATCCCCATTTAACCTGCCATCGGGATTACATTACTAATCTGTTACTGTGCTTGCTTCCACAAATCTATCCATCTGTGCCTCCTACCATCAGTCAACTGCTGTTTTATGCATTTAAAACCCAAACATCAAGACACCATCACCAAATCCTTCAGCAGTCATTTTACAAATGACTGACAACTGCAGGAAAGTGAGAGGAAAGGGCATCAAATTACTACGTTCATCCTTTTCACCTCTTGTCCACTCATGGCTAACGGGCCGAGTAGAAATGATGTCCACCATGTCCTGCTCAGTCCATCTACAAGTTCATGTGCCTCAGGGTGGCAGGTCTAGTTTCTGAATAGCATCCCCACATGCCTCTGGTCTTAGAACATAGCATCATAAGCTCCTTAAGGTCCAGTCAGTCATGGTCTCTTCAACAACACTGTGGCATCCTAAGAAGAATGCAAGCATGGACTCCACCTTACCACTGGAATAAGCCATTCCAGGGGCATGTCACCGTGGGAGGTGCTCTTGTCCTCCTGCTGGGGTTGGGTAGGGATTCCTGTGGCCCTGTGCTCAGTAGGGACACTGAGCGCTCAAGGGAGTTATGTCCACTGTTAAAAGGACAGCTGCCTGTGGAAGTGGCCTTCTGCCCCATTACTTTCAAGCCACATGGACAGGTGCTGGCTCCCATGGCATCTCTCTCTCTCTCTCTCTCCCCCCACTAAGTTCCTTGCACCCCTCCTGGTGTTTCCTTTCCTTCTGTCCACAGTGCTTTATTCCCAGGCAGGTCTTGCTGCACAGGTGACCAACCCTCCCTCTCCTCCACTGCTCTCTTGTGACCCCTCACTTGCTGTCCTGTTTCTGTCTCCAGCTGCTTGATGCTCTTCTGCTGATGACCTGTGTTTGCAGTCCTGGGAGGCCACAGCCCTTGTAGGCCCTGCACAGGACTGTCACATGGCAAGTGCTCTGGGAGCCAGGAGCAGGACCCCAGCTGTGCCTCTTATGGAGCTGCTCTGCTCTGCCATGAGTCTGAGCCCTGGCCAATGAGCCTTCCCATCTTTTATTCCTTTTTTTTTTTTTTTTTTAAATGGAGTTTGATACTTGAGAAAATACTTTTCTGTCGAAAACTTATTTTTGGTGCCATCTTTTGGAATCAGAAGCAAACTTAATATTTGCTCACTAACACGTCGGCGTTAAGAGTTCTTTGCTACGATTCAGAGGGCGGGTGAAGCAATGGTCACCTGTCTATCACTGTTCTCTGGAAAGTGTGTTCTCGCACGCCATCCAAGTTTGCATCGAATGGAAACCCCAGTCATTATTTTTCACTTAAGTCAGAGGTGTCTGCAAGCATGGAAGTGAGCGAGTGACTCAGAGCAGCTGTGTGTAGTGGGTCAGCAGGAGCCCAACCAGGAGAACAGCTCTGCTCACGAAACCAATGCAGCCCTTATTTTCTGAGTGGGTCTCCCCCCTGGGGCAGCAGTTGAGCATAGAGCTTTCCGGGGTCTTTCTTGAACACTCCATATTGGTCAGGGAGGGCCACACCCAGTCAGTCATCAGACTCCAGTCCATCACATGCTGGGACATTAACATAGTGACCTCCCCTAGCAGCAGATCTCC
Organism: Geosciurus inauris; assembly: GCA_004024805.1. Taxonomy (NCBI): domain Eukaryota; kingdom Metazoa; phylum Chordata; class Mammalia; order Rodentia; family Sciuridae; genus Geosciurus; species Geosciurus inauris. The sequence goes on along the minus strand of PVHX01005061.1, from coordinate 82,009 downwards.
CACTCCTGGCCTCAAGAGGGGTGCATAAAGGTCCAACTCTTGTACCTGAAACTGTGTTGTAAACATGCCAGGGACGTGGGTTACCTAAGGAGACTCTGTAGTAGTTCGTTTTTGTGCAAAGAATTCTCTTATCATAAAAATAATCCATATTTTGTAAATTTAAGGCTCTAGGCATGAATTTGTGAGCTGCGAAGGACATCAGTTTTAATGGATTTAGATGGTCTGAAGTACCCAGGGGACCCCAGGACTGTTCAGTGAAACATAGGAACAAATTAGTCCTCTGGAAAGGCAGCTCTCTCCTGCTATTCTTAATGTGAGATGGCATAAGACAGGAGGTCCTTTCCCCTTCCCACAGTGGTCTCACCTTTCCTGGTAATTGCATCCTTAGAGTAAACTTGAGTTTCCATTTGTGAAATGTTTCTTTTCTTAACAAAGCCCAGGAGCATCAACACTTGAACTGAGCCTGCAAGTACTTTCCTGCACTTGCTGGGAGGGTATCAACTGGTGCCTCTGAGCCTCAGTGCTCCTGACACATGTCCTTGGAATGAACTCAAATCTCACAATGCTTTGCTTCAATTTCAGTTCAAAAGCCAATAGGCACCGTGCCTGGAGTTCACCTACACTCTCTTCTCATCCTGTCGCCAGGCTAGATGCATTACCCAATGAGCAGTCGCCCATTGGGGCGAATCCAAAATGCTCCCTACTCAGGAAAGCATCAGGTACAGTAGACAGTGTCCCAAGAGTCACAGCACATCCACTGCAGGTGAATGTCCTCCTCAAGGAGCCAACCCAAGAACTTCAGAGCTGCTGCTCCTGAGGACTGGAGGCAGCCACAGCCACTACCACCATGCACAGAAGCAACTGAGGATGGAGTTAGCCTGCCTCGGCCTCCAGGACCCTCCGGAGCACACTCTCTTATTTCTCTGAAAAATAAACCAAGATAGAGACCCTGAGGGTCCAGGTGTTCAAGTTCTCTTGGCAGCCTAGAGTTCTACTATAAGGCCTGAGGGTGGAACGACACTAGCCCAGGCCCAGGAGGAACTTGGACCAGGGCTGAGCAGCTTCCTAGCTTGTGGGGCCTGACAAGGCAGTCTCTACTTCCTCTTGTCAAATGCAACTAGTGGGAGGAGAGGAGGAAATCACACTGGAGTCACAGCTGTAGAGATTCACACCCTTTCCCCAGGAGGTCTCCTTCTGCCCTGCTCCATCCAACACCTCAGCCATTCTTTTTTTTTAAATATTTTTTTAGTTGTTGATGGATCTTTATTTTATTCATTTATTGTTTGTATGTGGTGCTGAGGATCGAACCCAGTGCTTCACGCATGCTAGGCAAGCACTCTACCACTGAGCCACAGCCCCAGACCACCTCAGCCATTCTTGCCGTGGTCAGCTAGACCTCATCCAAGACACTTCACTCCTGGAGCTGAGCACATAAACCCAAAGGCACCTAAACCAAGACTCGAGGAACTGCATTAGGAAAGACCCTGTTTTCTCCACCCTTCCCAAGTGCCCTCAGTTGGGAAGGCACAGGGTGCAATGGGATTTGACCTCCTTAGCCACATTTGTTGTAAGAGACATTTCAACTCAGTCACTTGAGAGGGAGAAGAAGAGAAGGCCCATGTCAGTTAGGCTGTGCCAGAGACCATACCAGTGCCCTGCTGGCAAGCAGCAGAGAGGCAGGCAAAGCCCAGATCAGCTGACCCTTTTAGTTCATGGCTTAAATTCCTTTAATGTTAAACCTTCCCGTGATATCACATTAACCCTGAAGTTCTATCATTACAACTTTCAATATAGACTCTTGGGGGCTGCCAGTTATCAGGGGAATGCAGTTATATGTGATTTTTCCCTGTACTATTTTTAAAGTATTATATATAATTATACATGTATTTACATACAAATATAATATATAAAATACCCATGTCTGCCTATATTTATATGTAAATACATTACTATACTTAAATTTATATGTGAATACAGGTGACACCTAAGACCCATGCAATTACTTTTCAAAGCTGAAAGTCGCATAAGGAAGATGGGCGACACCTTCACTCAGGCACCCCAATGCCATACCGTGCGCATGCGTCTTCCGTGCGTGTATCATCACTGGATTTCTGCCTCCATGACGCACATCCTGTCCTCTGCCTGCCTGGTGTTTCCCATCCTAATACAGAACGCATTTATTCCTGTCTCCATAAGCCGCTCACATCCCCCTCGCCATGACACACAAAGGCTTACCTTCCTCAGCGGTGCTGGCCTGCCAGCCCTGAGCCAGGCTCACCCTCCAGGCTTGCCCTCTGCGCCCTCTCTCACTTGCTCACACGCTGCTTGCTGTTGGGATGTAGCCTTTTATTGAGGCCTCTGCGTTCACCAGGCGTCCCGCACAGCGAGACAGGTGGAGAGCAGCCCCAGCCGTCCTCAGGGGTTCCAGTTGGCTACTCCCTCCACCAGGAGCGACGCCCTGCGCGGCTCAAGGCTCTACACGATCACGCAGGCAGTGCGCCTCCTTTGCGCCCGGCTTCTTCCACTCAGCATCACAGCTTTAAGACCAATCCCTGCTGCTCCAGGGGGCAGCAAGTTGCTGTACATTATTCCACCAACGGTTCATTCCTGTCCCCTGGGTTTTGGTGGATATTTGGTTTACATCCAGTTCTTGCTATTGTGAAGAGGACTGACACGAATCTTCTCCCTACATCTTTTTTGGAACATAAAAACTCTTCCTGGGTATGGATACCGGAGTGGGATTGCAGGATCATGTGTCCATGTAGGCTCAATATTAACAGATTACATCACACACTTCCCAGACATGCTGTTGCTCTTTGAAGTTGCATCCGCAGGAATTCCCTACTGGTTGATTGCAATGGGCCGGCAATCTTGCTGCCAAGCCTGGTGACTCAGGTGCACTTCAGGTGCACTTGACTCCGGTCTTAGCCTCACACCCGGGGAATGGTTAGCGAGTGCGTTTCACTCGCCAGCCCCAGCTATGGAGGTGCAGGGAGTGTTTACCTGTCACCATGATATAGTGTCTCCAGCCCCCGCACCCTCAAGAGCAAGACTCAGGTCTTCAGACTTCCCACGCCCACGGGGGAGCACATCTCTAGACCCTGCAATCTGGCGCTGGTGACCCTTTGCTTTCTGGCGGCCCACGCTCCCATTTCCTGCCTGGCAGTTGCACGCCAATCCTTTCCCTTGTGAAGGAGAGACAAAAGTCGTTAGTGCAGATGGACTGCATTTAAACATGTCTATGCTAAAGGGACTTTTCCATTTTTCCTTCTTTATATGGGCTCAGAACTTCAGTGACACTAACGGCCCTGGTTGTTTGAGCATGCGTCCCTTGTATTTTGTAAGGAAAAGCTAAATTGCATCTTCCGTAGAATGAATTTTTTCCTTTGCTTTGTTTTTTACTTTAAACAAAGTGGAATAAAAAGTCCTGTTTGAGGAAATGGTACTATATAATATGATTTCCGTAAATGCATGTCCTGTATAACATTTATATTCCCAGCATTCTCCACGTCTTGTATAATGAATATCTCACTGTTAAAATTCTCACTAGCAAAATTCACAGCAGGGTAACTGCTTCCCCTACATACATCAGCACAAGCATAACTGAGAGAGTCTTTTGCATTCAATTTTGCTTAGAATAACTCTTATTTATGAAATAAATAGAAAAATTTTCTCCAAAGTAGTACATTTTCTAGGAGATTATATGACATTTAAAAGAGTAAACTGATTTGTTATTTTCATACTTTTTTTTACTAGAATATATTGAAATGTAGAATTACTTCAAGTCCAAGAGGGTGTCCTCATGTGCTTGAGGCTCTGCGGGACACCTGTGCTGTGACTGACTGCTTGTTCCTGAGGTCTGTGTGTGCAGGCAGGAATATTATTTGTCCCATTGCATTTCACAAAGTGATGGAAGGATCACAAACAATGCTGCAGCAAACATTTATGTACATTTATTTATATGATAAACATTTTATAAGCACCTACTATGTGCCAGGCCCATTCTAGATCCTAGGGACACTGGATTGAATGAGAACAAACACCTGGCATCTATGAATTTTCCATTCTTAAGTAAGCAGGAGGTATGTGTTGGTTATAATAGTGTAATATAAAAAATTGAGTTGAAAAGGGAATAGAGAACAGTGGAGCCAGGAAAATCTCAATGGCCAGTTGACATTCCAGTAAAAACCAAAAGGAAATAAGATGGAGCCATGGGGGGACCTTGAGGAAGAGCATTCCAGGTAGAGGGAGTGGCAAAGCCAAGGCCCTGGGACAGAGATGTGCTGGTGTGTCTGAGGCAGCCCAATGAGCAGAAGAAGGGCAGGAAGCATACTAGGAGAGGAGATGGGACAGGGGCTGTGCCTCCTGGGGCATGTGCACTTTCTTCAGGGCCCAAGATACCAGCTGCAAGATACCAGCAGCTACAGCTTTGCTAAAATTGACAAATTGTTTGTATGAGCTTTTGAGTTCCAGTTATTCCACACCTTCACAATTCCTGATATCTGCAGAATTTTAAATCTTTGATTGTCTGACAGGTATGAAATGCTATCTCCGACAGTTTGGACATCTTTAGGGTGCTCCCAGGTACTGTCTGTTGAGCATTTTTGGTGTTTCCTACTCCAATGCAAGTGAATTGAAGATCTTTTCATCTGTTTCTTGGCCATTCCAGATTTCTCCTTTTGTAAATCTTTCTCATATTCTGATTATCTGAGTGGTGTTCTTTGAAAGTTCTGGCTGGTAATTTGCTGTTGGTTAAACATGCTGCTGCTGCTGCTGCTGCATTTCTCAGGCCTGTGGCATATCTGCTTTGTTCTGATGGCACATATTGGAGCAGAGAAGTTTTGACCTTCATGCTTACTCTCATTTACGCTGCCTTTCTTTACACAGACTATTAACAATCTCTGCTGGATTTCTCCTAATGGGCTGAAATCTTAGTTTTCATATTTTGGAATTATGTCAAATGATATCAGGTGGCAATTGGTTTTCCTGTTCCTTTCTTTTTTCTTTCTTTCTTTCTTCTTCTTCTTTTTTTTTTTGAAGGGCCGGGGATAGGATTGAACCCCGGGGTGCTCTACCACTGAACTACATCCCCTTCCATTTTTATTTTGAGACAGGGTCTCACTAAATTTCCCAGGCTGGCCTCAAATTTTTAATTGTCCTGCCTCAGCCTCCCAGTTAGCTGCAATTAGTCATGTGCCACTGTGCCCAGCTCAGCATAAAGTAGAGATAGGGACAGTTTATCTTATTCCTCACTTTGAAAAGGAGAAAGTCTAACATTTCACCATTAGGACCATGCAGGACAATGGAAGTTTTTAAAGAATTTTTCATAACCCAATGAAATGCCTGGTTCCACAAGAATGGCTATCATTGAGAGTGTGGAGCGTTCTCAATGCCTGTTCTGCCTTGACTGTGGCATGATTGTGTGGTCCTCCTGAATGTGTTAAGGTAGATCTCACTAACACGTCTGCCCATCCTCATGACACACTTTCAGATGGCTGGCTGAAATTGATTGCACTTGGGTCTATTCTTCTTAATATGTCACATTGTTTGAGGAATAAAGTATGTGTTTTGTATTTTTTGAGCACACACACACAGATCAAGGCTGGTAATTATGTTGTTGAAATATTCTATATCATTGCCAGATTTTTGTGTTCTTCATCTACCAATTACAGAGTGTAATACATTCAAATCTCCATCAATTGAATACTTGTCAATCTTCCCTATCATTATGCAAATTTTACCTCTGAATATTTTGTTATTACGCATGTAGTACTTAGAAATATGTCTTGGGATGGATGTATCTCAGTGGTAGAGCTCTTGTCTAGCATATATGAGGCCCTAGGTTCTATCCCCAGCAGACAAAGAAGAGAAAGAAGGGAGGGAAGCAAGGAAGGAAGGAAGGGAAGAAGGGAGGGAGGGGGGGGAAGAAGGGGTGAGTGAGTGTATCTTTGTAGTGTGGTGAGCCTTTCATCCAGATGCCATGGTTCTCCTTTACTGTGATAATGCCTTTTGCCCTAATAGCTAATATTAATGCAACAAGGCTCCCTGGGTTAGAATTTACCAGTGCATTCTTCCACATCTGTCCCTCCTAACCTTCCTAAGTCCTGTGTTTGCATGTGGAGCTCACAAGCAGACCAGGTGGACCTCTTGAAACCTGATGACAGCTTTCAACCAATAAGATTCACCGTACAGATTCTCTGCATTTGTCATTAAACCTGAGCCCTGCCAACTGTTTTGTGATCATTTTCCTGTATCTTTCTATGTTTTCCCCTCTTTCTCTGATATCTAGACTGAGTTATTTTTATTCTGGTTTTCCTTCTTTCCCTCTAGTTGCCTGGAAACTATACATTGCTTCTATTTTTAAAGATTCCTTTAAAATGTTCATTGTTAAAGTCTAAATGGAGCAACAGTTCTACACTCCTAACAATTACCAACTCTGATCATCCTCCTCCATTTGCATATCTTAATTGGTTTTCTTTATTTACAACTACTTTTCCTGCCCCAGATCAGTCACCAATGTCGTTGCTATTGGTGATGCAGTCACCGCCCGCTGGTACCCGGCTTCCGCTTGCAATTACCTGGCTCATTGGCCCTCCTGCACTCATGTGAACCTTCTGGATTCAAGTCAAATTTGAGAGAGTAGAGCCTTTGTGAGTGTATTTAGTGATTGCCAGTGGTGGCAAACTTGTAGATTTTTGTGTCTTGCCATGAAATAACTATTACACCATTTTTTGAATGATAAATGACAGATATGCTCTCTTAGCACTCAGCACAGTCCACAGGTCCTATGTTTTCTGGAAGGAACTCTAAATCAATCTAATTGCTATGTCTTTTCTATCTTATTTCAAGTTCAATTTAATTCTATCATTTCATTTTATTTTCTGTGATGCTGGAGATCCAGTCCAGGACCTTGAGCATGCTCGGCAAGCGTTCCACCCCTATTCCTTTCAAAAAGTCCGTCTCTTTTTTTTTTGGATTTCGCCTTTGCATTCGCCATTATGTTCTGCAGGTGCTTTGGTGTGTCTGCGTGTGGCCTCATCGTCATTTATCCGCCTGGGATTTGTTGTGCTTGCTGTGAAGGGCCAGTTGTCTACCAGCGCTGAAGAACTGTCAGTGTCTTTCTGAGCGCTAGTTCTGCTCTGCCCTTCACTCTCCCTACCCAGTACTCCAATGGCCAACTGCACTGCTTCCTTCTCCGGGTAGACACAGGTGTTAATCTACTCTTTTCTAAAGCGTGAACTTCCTGTGGTCTTGCCCTTGTGAGGGAGGGTCTCCGTTTCAACCCTTTCTTTAGGATGGGCCCAGGCATGGCCTCCTTGCCGGACACCAGCCCTGTCTCTTGTGAAGTGGGTGGAAGCACTTGCTGTCCTCCACCTGATGGGCTATCACCAGGACGGGTGGGCTCGGTAGAGGCCACCCCGCCCACCAACGTGTTCTCCTCCACCAATAGGCAGACTCTATGCCCACAGCCCCTCCCACCCAGCTTGTCCTTCTCCACCAATGGGCCGGCTCCCCGGGGATACCCTGCCCACTCTGAGCCGGCTAGACTTTTCAGTTTCTGGCTTTGCACAGGAGTTCCCCTTATATTCCTGTGATCTCAGACACACACTTGAGACGCTATTTCTCACATTTTATTCAGCACGTGCACGTGCTTTGTAGCTAAAAGGAACTCATACAAGATCTAGAATGGAATGTTGCCAAACCCAGAATTATGTTTCCATCCTGATTTTAGAACATCCTGACTTTAGAATGCCTCCGGCCTTCCGGTGTCACGCTCACATCCTTAACCAACATGATCTTCATTCCTCTGACGTGCTTCCCACGCATTAAAAATATTACAGAACTTGCTTTTCTCTCCTGTCAATTAAGCTTTCATTTCCCCACTTCTCTCCTTAACCAAAGACATAAATGAACTGGCCAACCACCAGGCCAAGGGTGAAACGCACACCTCGTGCGTCTACACTGTGCTCTCCTTACCTTGTCGGGTGGCTCAGTTTCACCTGAGGCTTTAAATGGCATTGATTTTGTCAAATAACCCCCAACATTCATGAGCACCCAAATGTACTGTGTTCAGTTTGCTCACGAGCCACATATATCATAAAATTCCAGTGAAAATAGGCTGCCTAAAGGCCTGACATTACAGCTGTCGCAGCCTTCACATCATTGATGAGTCTTTTACCTGCAGGAACAAGCAACGGTTGGAGTGATGTGGGCGGGTTTCTCATGGACTATCTGACCCAGCGTGGGAATGGGTGATTTGCTCACCTGTTGCCACCAGAGGCTGAGTCCCCTCCGAGAGTGGCACCACTTTGTGAATAGATTCACTTCCCATTCTACCTTGAGGCAGCTGGAAAGGAAGAGGACCAAATTATCACATTAGAGGCTTTCCCATGGGAAGGACCCCATGAACCACAAGCTTCTCCACTGAAAACCCTCAATTTTCTCAGTGATGGTTAAAGTTTTGCAAATAAATCACCAGAAAGCAATAAGCACTTGGGAAAGAGGAATGGAAACAAAATAATTAAGCAACTTTTATGTGAGTCGTGCAAGTTTGGGTCAATACCTAGAGCAGTGCTTTTCAAGTGTGTCACTTGGTGTTCTTGTTGCAATGAAAATCCTGCTTCCACAGACAGGGCTGAGACTTCCTCTGAACAGCATGTGGGATGAGCCTCACTGCAAGTGGCAAAGACTGCCATACTGTGGAAGGAGGTGGTACTTGGGTCATTTATGTCTGGTGATCCAATATGGTAGCCTCCAGCTACACATGGCTGGTCCAATGGAGATGTGCCAAATACCAAATGTACACTGACTTTTGAAGACTTGTAGGGGAAAGGATATCAAATAAAGCATGAACTTTTAAAATTTGATTACATGTTAAAATAATATTTGGGACATATTGGATTAAATAAAATGCATTGTTAAAATTAATTTCATCTTCAATTTTTACTCTGTTCAATGTGGCTACTGGAAATTTAAAATACCATATGGGCCTGATATTTGTGGCTCACATTGTTTCTTGAGTAGTTTCCTGTTGCTGTTATAACAAGCTACCATCAACAGTGATTGAAACAACACAAATTTACCACCTTACCGTTCTAAGTCCTTCAAGCTTCAGAGATCGGGGGGAGACCTTGCTCCCTGCTTGTCCAGCTTCTGGAGGTGCCTACATCTGCCCCACAGCCCTGCTTACCTCAGCATCAGCTGCAGAGCATCCTCAAGGTCCTGCCTCTTTCTCTGTCTCTCTCACACACATATCTCTACTTCTATCATGTCATGTCCTCCTCTCACTGTCCCCGTCTCCCTCCTTATAAGGATGCTTGTGATTATTTCTTGTCCACCAAATAATCAGTTTCCCACCTCAAGATCATTAACGTCATCACATCTGTGAAGCTCCTTTGCCAGCAATTTCACATGTCCCCAGAGGTCAGGACATGGACATCTCTCATGGGCAGGAGGGCACTGATCTAGACAATTCATTCATCTTTCATCCCACCATAGCTAGCTGTTCTCCTTGGCCTCTACCCAAATGGACTCAGGAATAAGAAACAAATGATTTCATTATTTTAGTATCATAATGCCAAACCTTAGGTCAAAAAACCTAACATTTTTGAGGAAAATGTTTATTTCTGCATACATTCAATGGAATATTGAGAGGTTTTGTAGTTGCAAATATTGAAAATAATCAAGTCTTGGGTTCCTCCTGATAATTCAGGAGGCTTCTCGTGGCCTCAGTGAATGTACAGGAGTGGACAGATGAACCATGGTGTGTGTGAATTATTACTGAATAGAGGATACCCCCTAGGCAGATGAGTTGATGTCCAGTTATAGCTCAATATCTCTAAAAGGTTTAGGGGGCTGTTTTGCCTTTTAAAACTTACACATTTATTCAACAAATATTTGGGGGGCCCTCCTAGGTACCAGGCATGGTGGTAGGACAGGGTGAATTGGAGCTCAGGATCCTGCAGAGAAGTGGGATGCAAACACCACTGCACACACCCAGAGATGGAAGATGCCTCTTGGGCAAAAGGGCAAGAGGAGCTGGGGGAAGGAAGGCATGTGGCCCACCAAGTTCTCTTAGATAAGATGCTCATGATCCATGATGGAGGGGACTGCCTTGGGAGAAGGAGCTGGGACTTAGGTCCTTAGAACAGAAATGAGTCTGCCCACCTTGAGCATCCAGACCAGCAGTCCTGTGACTCTTCTATTCTGTTCAAGAAGCACATTTTTAGATACTGGGGCATACTGCATTGAGTTTTCCTTTTTTTTTTTTCCCTATGTCTTTAACATTAACCTTGGAGGTCCTTAACCTCAGTGGAAGTAGTGACGGACACAGAAATGAGGGCAAGGGAAAAAAGAAGGGACAGAAATGATTACAGTTTCCTCCACATTCTTCCTGTCCACAATGTAAAATGGCATGTGCTTAGATTTGAGAAATACAAACATAAACCAGCTTGCCAAAATAACAGAAACTGGCTGACTTTTAGGAATATTGACGGCACATGGTCTAACTTATTATACATTTCAAAACATTTAAGACTCTGCTACGGTCTAAATATACAACCCTTGCAGCAAATTCTCATATTCATAAATTAAATATAGAGCACGGCACCCTCCTATCTGTGTACTCATCCATCTACTCCATGGCAACAGTATCCTGAGGGTGGCACCAGGGTTCTAGCTTAAGGAGCCTGTAGGGAGCAACCTGGGAAGGCAGGGCTCTGTTTTGTCGTGGTCATTAATTAAGCATCCCTAAGTGCAGGCATCTCAGAGCCACAAGTCATGGCCTGCAAGACCAATCAGCCCACATGGCCTCATCCTGCAGTTCCACTCAGAAGTCTCAATGACCCCAGTCCCGTCTGAGTCAGTGAAGACTGAGCGAGCAGTCCAGACCCACACCTCTGGCGTTGCCCCTCCTGGGTGCCAGGGTGAGCCCAGCAGGGCATAGAATTGTCTTCCCCACCCACCATGGCGAGTGCCCTATCCCTGAGATATCAGAGGCCACTATAGAAACCCGGATGCTCACTCCCACAGCAGCATGACTCCAAAGTTCAAATGCTAAGGGAAAGGAACCCAAATACTTAGATAGCATTTAAGAAAAAGGAAGTCTACTCAACTTCAAGACAGTATAGGTCTTCAGTAATCCAGACTGTGCAGCATCGAAGGAAGCTAGAACCTACAATTATCTCAGAATAAAAGGCCTAATTTTTTTTTAAAAAAGTATGTGCTACAACCATTTTATTCATAGATAATTCATTTATTTTCTTTTATGAATCTGTATTAATATAGAAAATATTGCAAGTGTTGAGGAGTTTTCTTCCTAAAAATTCTTCAAAAGCTAGATGAATCATTATTCTAGTATATAAACTAAAATTGAATTGTGGGTCATATTTATATAACAATTAGTCTCATATTTTAAAATATTTTGAATATGATTTTTGAATTCAGATGCAAAATCACAAATCAGTCTGTGATCTAGATATTTTTAACTGCATTAGATAATCTGGATAATTTTGTAGTATGGCCATATAAGAAATTATAAAATTGAGCGTTAATGGTTCTATGTATATTGTCCTCTGAAATTTAATCATGTGTCAATATAAATAGACCTTAAGTCTGAATTCCTTGTGTCAACAAATAATGGGATTGAGATAGCCAAGTCCATATAGTAAAATATGCAAGGTACACGCCTTTTTAACAAAACACGCTCTCAAAATTCAGTCATTATTTTTTTAAAAATTTTTTATTTGTTCTTTTTCATTATACATGACAGTAGAATGCATTTCACATATTATATATACATGGAGTATAACTTCCCATTCTTGTGGTTGTACGTGAGATGTGGAGTTTCACTGGTTGTGTATTCATATATGAACATAGGAAAGTTATGTCTGATTTATTCTATTGCCTCACAGTCATTATTCTTAACTCATGAGAACTAATTCTAATTCAGGACAGCTCACTAAATGCAAATCAGTGTTCATTAATACAGTTGGTAATTATTCTTTTCTGATACAGGGGCCCATATACAATTTTAACCACTAAGTAACTGGTTAACTGAACTTTTCTCTTAATACAATGTTTCATTGATATGCAATCCATCTATTTAAAAGTTATTGCATTGTCCAGCAACATTTCTGGAAAAAAAATGTAGATCTTAATTCCCAAATACAGATCATAGTACCATCAAACTTTTATGCAGCACTTTAGGATCTAAAAACCATTTACGTGAACTAGCTCAATTGATCTTCGAATGCTTCAGTCAGAATCCTTGTGCACATTTGCAGAAATTTTTAAGACACTTTCCAAGGCTGCCCAGCAACAAACCCATCAGAGTCCTGAACCCATGGTCATAGCCCCAGGTCCAGCTGCACTTCCCAGGCACCAGTAGGACTTCTGGTACATGAATGCTTCAGAGCCCTGGGTGGGTCAGGGTGCTGAGACTCCCGTGGCAACGCCTTTGGGAGATCAAGCAACACGATTTCTCACCATTTCCCTAGCGCAGCACTGGCTGACGTGTGCACTCAGGCTCCAGACGTGGGCTCAGCCAAGATGGCCAAGTGGAGCCACCTGCTTCACCTGAGAAGGGACTGTCCCCCCACAGAGAGCACACTGAGGCAGGGAGAACAGGACATGCACATGCCAGGTGGACTTGGAGAGCTTGAGGATTGGCCTTATGGATCCCTTCATCAGCCCTGCGCAGCTGTCAGCCAGAGAAGCTGGCTCCCCCCCACAGCCGCCCAGTGCTTGCCTGTGGCTAGGCGGTGCCCAGCTGCATCTCCCACCGCACTGTCTGCGTCCCCACGCTTTGCATTCTTCACGTGCCTCTGGTACTTTATGCCCCTGCCATGCGCTCTGTTGGAGGTGTCCCAGGAATGCATAATTGCCCACGTCCAGCTTGCAGATCAAACTCCAATTTAATTTGCAGAAGTAAATACAAAGCGGGTATCGCACTGTTCAGACCTAATCACCTGTTTGGGTGATTAGGCTCTCTGATCTGCTTGTCCACATTCTGTTTTCCACTTAATAATCCTTCTCCACCTTCGCAGCCAACACCCGCAAAAGTCTGTGTGTCAAGCGCCGCTTCAGCTCTCGGCTGCCCTCATTCCATACAAGTCCTGGTGAGGGCTGAGGCTCCAGGCCCTCCCTCTTCCCCTGCAGACACAGATGAGAAGCCAGCCCAACGCCTGCACCAGCATGGTCTTGCAGGAGGCCCGAATCTGAACTTGAACTCCACAAATTCTCAGTGAATGGAGTAAAACATTGGTAGGGGGACTGAAGAACTACCTGTGGCCAAGAGTTAAATCAGAAACCTTGTCAGAAATGATCCCAGCCTAACCTGGGCTCCCCATCAAAAGCAAGAGGCTGGAAGCCAGAGGGAGATGCAGGATGTGGGGGTGATACGCAAGGAGGATACAATCGCCCTGCCCCAGAACCAGGGCTCCCAAATTGGGACGGATTACAGGAGCCTAGAATACCAACAAAATACACATAAAACAGTGAAACTGTGCCCTAAAGGAGAGCCCTCAGAATGAGGTAGAAGGGATGCAGAAAGGTCACCTGAGCAGGTTAGAGGTGTTAGAAGCTCTGGGGCCAGGACTGGGAACTGCCTTTCCATATGATGCGTGCTCAAGTTTAGGACTTTCAGTCCCGAGGAAAGGAGGGACAACCCTGCTCAGGCAGGCAGTTCGCCACCCCCAACACTGTCCCTGTATGGCTCCTGCCACACCCTGGCACAGCTCCCCTCGCTGGGCTCTTGCACTGGGCCTGCCCTTCATGCCCTCTTCCTGGGATCTGGCAGCCCACCGCCCTGCTTTTCTTACACTTGGTCAGATGCTGCCCTCAAAGAGCTCTCCCCCAGCCCCCATTCTCATTGTGCCCCGTCCTATGCCACACACGGCACTCCCGACCCCTTCCTCTGGCTCCTTTAATTTTTCTGCAGCACATGCAGTCTCTTACATCCGAGACAACTCACTTGTGTGTGTACATTTATTGCTGTCTGCTTCCTCTGCCCGTGGGCATAGAAACTCCACAGAGCACAGAGCTTGGCTTTGTCCTGCAAGTGTTAGAATACTGCTTACACATAGCAGGTACTCACCAAGCAATTACTAAGTGATGCATACAAAGGAGCCCGTGGCCTCCAGGGAGGGAAGCCCTGTCCAGAGGCCACTCTCTACCTTCTTTACAGGGTCCCTTTACTCATAACCAGCTCACCAGTGTCCATGCTGCTACCTGAACTAGGTGCATACTGCTTGGGAAGGGTGAAGGTGGACAGTACAGAAGAGTCTCAAGAGTGACACTGGGCAGAAGGTAGAGACACCTGTGCAAGCCTCAGTCGGATTACATCTGTGCCTTGCAGGTGGTGATGCTTGAGCTTTTGGAATCAATATATATTAACTTATTCAATCCTCCTAAGAGTCTTAAGAAGCAGAGGCCACACTTACCCTCCTTTGTAACTGAGACACAGGGTCAATATTTTGCCCAAGTTGGCCCAGAAGATGTACAGAAGAGAAAGGATCTATACCTCTCGGTCTAGCTCTCCCAGTAACTCTTAGCAGCTCCGTGATATCAAGCTAGACATGTCAAAGTGAATGACTCATGCCTGCATGATAGCATTTAGGATGCTTTACTATAACTCTTGTAGCTCCATGCCAGGATGAAAACTATTAAAAGGGATACCATTTCTTATTCATTGTCTTACCTACCCAGTGCCCAGTATAACGTTCCTGGGTGGACAGATAGATGGAAGGAAGGAAAGAAGGATGGATGGATGGATGGATGGATGGATGGATGGATGGATGGATGGACAGATGGACAGATGAAGGAAGGGATGGAGGGATGGCTGGATGAACAGGTGGATGGATGGACCATGATATAAGTTTCATGCTGGCTGCTCCATTCAGCTCTAAATAACTAAACTTGAAATTCCAGAAATGAATTAAGAGCTTTCGTATTTTACCCAAGTTAAATCTATCAAACAGACCTGAGGTTTTGTAATTGAAAACGTGTGTAAGAGATCAGATAAAAGAAACTGAATGATAAGGACATTTATCTCCAGTCCTTCTGGCCAGAGGACTGGCTCTTTCCTAATCATCCCTCTTCCTCCCCAGAAAGACAGAAAGAGCTGCCACAGAAGCAGGAGAAGCAGAAGGCTCTGCCCTGGGCCCTCTCTCCTCCAGGTGAGAGAGGAAGCCTGAACTGCCTCAGCCTCAAGGACTGGACCTGAATTCCCATAAGCACTCAGGACCCAGTGATAAAAAGCAAGCAAGCTATGCCCCAGTGAAATGCAAACTAGCATTCCTGAGAGTCCTTCAACCCTGTTCTTTCCTCTTGCTTCTGTCCAGATCTGTTAAGTGCTATACGAAGAAGACACTGTTAATATTTACATAACAATAGACTTTTTTAAACAAAAGTATCTTTATTATTTATAACAAAATACTACATGTTAACCATCAAAAACCTAGAAAAACATAAATAAGAGACGACCCCCCGAGGGTCTTATTACGTGCAGGTGATCATTTACGGAACTGTTTTCAAACAGCTGGACGTACAAATGTATGTAATATTAAATAGATGTCAGTATCCTTAGATAAACTTTACACGTATGTAATAATCATTCTGCTAACCAAGAATATGTATTCTAACTACAGGCTTCCACAAAATTTTAGAGCAAAGTTAGAAATAATATCAGGGCCTGCCTAGGGCCTCAGACAAAAGGGACCATGCTATAAAACCTAGTGGGCATTTATGTTTGCTGAGTAATTTTCTGCCTCATTCCATGTTAGAATTGTTCAGGTGAGTGCTGGGCAAAATATCAGCAAGTGATCCAGAGGCCTTCACGTATGAACTTGAGCCTATTAGTGCACAAGGGAGCAACTAATAGGAAGTGTTGAGGAACAGAGGTAGCAGGCAGAAGGCTGGGGTCACCAGATAAAATGTGAAGTTGAAATTCCAACCTCAGATAGACAACTTTTTAGTCAAAGTATCTCCCAACTTGTGTATCTGAAATTTGGGTTTAACTTGAAACACTGCCTTGTTTATTTGCTAAATCTGGTGACCCTAGAGAAGCAGAAAGTGGCAGGTGGGCAGACTCCAGGTGTAAGACCAGGGTTAGGAAGAAGGTTCCCACCTCTGACCTGTCTTAAGACTTGTCACAGCTAGGGCACATTAAAACTCCCCTCCCACACCCCTACCCCAGGCCTGCACAAAGGCTCCAGCAGAGCCTCCCAGTCACTGGAAACAGCGTCACACCTGCCCTCATGCCAGGGCTTTTAACTGGACCAAGCCTTCACTCCTGGGGACCTGCCCAGCCACACACCTCATCTCTGTGCAGCTCAGAAAAGGTCATTGCCTCCTTTGATTCCTCTATTTCTAGTTCTTATGATTTCACTCTCTGCGTCCTGAGGGAGCTCTGTTTGCCCCGAATGAGACCTTATCATTTCCATCCCAGTCCCACGGTCCCAGTGTGTGGCTTCATTCCGCCCACTCAGTCTTACTGTCCTCACATCCCTGACCTGGACCAACAGCCCTTTCACCTCACCCTGTTTACTTTTTTAGAAAAAAATGATATTTTTATTGATTCTTTTCAGTTAGAAATAACTTTGAGATTCATTTTGACATACTTATAAAAGCATGGAATATAATTTTCTCTTTTTCAGTTGCCAGTACTACCCCTTTCCCTTCCCTCCCCCTCCCCCGTTCCCTTCTCTCTACTCTACACATCTTTCTGCTCTTTACTTTCAGTTTGGTCAGTTTGTTTTAGTTAGTGTCTGGTGGATGTTCAAGATGGTGAGATTGACTGTGGTATATTGATATATGTACATAGGAAAGTCAGGTCAGGTTCATTCTGCTGTTTTTCCCTTATCCCATCCCTCCTCCCTCCCCTACAGTTCCCTTCATCTAGGAATGAAACCACTATACCATCCAGCTATCCTACTCCTCAGTATATACCCAAAGGATTTACAATCAGAATACCACAGTGATGTAGCCACAACAATGTTTATAGCAGCACAATTCACAATAGCCAAGCTATGAAGCCAACCCAAGTGCCCTTCAACAGATGAATGGATAAAGAAAATGTGATATATATACACAGTGGAGTATTACTCAGCCATGAAGAAGAATGGCATTATGGTTTTTTCTGGTAAATGGATGGAACTAGAGATCATCATATTAAGTGAAAGAAACCAGACTCAGAAAGCCAAAAGACAAATGTTTTCTTTGATTTGCAGGAGCTAGTCCAAAATAAGGGTGAGAGAGAGAGAAAGGGAAAAGGGGGATTCCATCACCTCGTTTTCTTTTTAATAAAACCTTTCCTCCTGGTTTCTGCTCTAGTTTCTTAAAGGCTATACCTTTTTGTACCTTTCTAATGTCCCCAGACAGTATTCTAGAACTTTCTTCTGGTTCCTAGATCCTAATCTAGTGTCTAGAAATTGCACATGGATGGCTCTTGCACACTTGCTGTCTGCTTGTGGTGGATCAGAACTCTTCTCACCTTGTGACAGGAGCAGGTGTGTGTAGCCAGGCATGCTACACTGAGACTCTGACCCCCTACTTCCCACTTCTTTGACTTTCTGAGTGAAAGGTCTCCGTGATGTTCCATAAGCTCCACTGAGCTCCTGGCAGCACCCTTACCCTCTCTGCTTCACCCATAGGATGGCATCTCCAAGGGTGCACTGGCTGCCTCCCTTCCCACCCTCACAAGTCTACTTGCTTCCTGTGGAGGGTCTACTTAGCTGCTTCTAGGAGGTAGAAAGGCTGCTGCCTACTTGGGGGATTGGTGTAGACCACTGCTGCCCAAGCAGGAGGCCAGTGTGTGTGAGTCCAGCTCTCTCTTGAGTGGATGGGACTCCCCCAGCTTGAGCACATGAGGCTGAAACCTGCTGAACATCCTGTGCAGCTCTACGGGCCCTGTGGCCAGATGCAGGCTCAGTAATGCTGGCATTTGCCAGTGGACGTGTTTCTACCTCTGATGCGCTTCCCATCTTCGTGACATGTTAACAGAAAGTCTGGAGAGGTGGCAGGAAGGATGCTCCATGAAAGCACAGCTCTGGGAACATTTTTAATGATTTCATTTTAATATAGTCAACTTCACATAAAGGACTTTCCCTCCTTGGTGTGGCATTAATTTGGCCATTGCCAGGAGCCACAAGAGCATTTCTTATCTTGGTTAAGGCAACAGAGATGAGGCGCCTCCTGCGTCCTGCTGGATGGGGTGAGATCTCTAAACTAGCTTTACCCTGATGCCTCGAGATGCGAAGCTCTGGGGTATAACAGAAAAGGATAGTGGGAACCCTAGTATTCAGAAAGCCCTTATCAGCTTTTCAGAAATACCCTGTTTCAGTGGTTTTGTGCTGTATCCAAATGCCCTCAAGCTGTTAGGTTATATAAAGCTCCTTGAATAATTAAGAATTTTTAATTCAGTATGAATTATAGATTGGCAAGCATCCAGACTTCTTGACCCAGGTGAAGGCCTTTCCCAGGGGGCTCTGCCCCATCTTCCTGTCTTGTCCTCAGGACCCTTCCTCGTACCTCATCCTGTGGCAGGCAACACCAAGTGAGCTCAACAGCTCCTTCCTGCTGGCACTCTGCATGCCCAGGCCCCGGCTTCCTCACACCCGCCATGACCTGCTGTCCCATGTGATGCTCAGTACACAGTGGATAAGTGGACAGAGACCTGGTTGGGCTCCTGCAAGAGGCAAACACAGCCTCTGTCTGCTGGAGCCTGTTTTCAGTGAGATGATGTGGGGATGCGGGCCTAGCTCTGCCCTCAAACAAGATTTCTCCTCCCAGAGCCCCCGTTTCCTCACCTGCAGGATGAGGATAATAGCCTGTCATGGTAACTCAAGGGACGGTATTCTGGAGGACTTAGAAGAGATCCTGGCTCATAGTAAACCAGCAGTACAAGGTAGTGTCGACCTTAATCAGTTGGAGGAAACAGACAAATGCACCAGGACAGGTGCCCAACTGGAGTTCAGAGGGACTCTCAGCCTGACTTTGGAGTTGGGAGATGATACACAGTGGTGCCTCAGCAGAGAAGAGCCCCCCAGATGAGCACCTGCCTCCTGCAGGCTACTTCCCCTGGCCCAGCCTGCTGGAGGACTGATCTGATGTAGGCGCCCACTCCCTGGGGGCCCACTGCTCCAGCCCAGCATATACCTGGGCAAGAGGGAGACTGTACAGGAGTCATCACAGCTGTGGGAACCTAGGAAAACAGCTGACCTCTCTGGGCCCCAAGGCCACATCTGTGGGGCTCCTTCTGATAAGAGATGGTAGAGCAATGAGAAGTCCCTCCATCCCAGACCATGACCCAGTGCAAAGCACAAAGGAAGGATGAACCCTGACTCCTCCCCCACACCTTCTGGATGAGCTCTGGGGAGAGAGCTTGGTGAGGGAAATGCCACTGTCCCTCAGAGAGTCAGAATGGGAAGGCAGGTGCCGCATGCTTGGTGTTTCTGGACTTGTGCAGGGCATCCCAGAGGCTGCCTGGGAGCTGCTGGCTCAGCATGGCTGCTGGGTCCCCTCCTCCCTGCCTCCATGGTACCCCTGCCACTGTCCCATACCCCCCACCAGAAAGCCCCCTCTGCAGCCCCTCGGGCGCTGCCCTCTGCTGACCCACTTTCCTGGGAGAAAGGAGCCACCCATTTCCAGAGGCTGTGAGCCCAGCAGCCTCTCTGTCAGTGTTTGGGTTCAACAGAGTCACTGGCTTCCTGTGCTCAGGGCTGGACACAGGGCAAGGTGGTGGGGGGGAGCATGGCAGCCCAGCCAGGGAAGGCCTCCACAGCCGGGAAGTTAAGGAAGAGGAGAAAATCACCAACTGATGCTCATCCAGGTGCTTGCTCGGTGCTCGAATGCTTTTTCTCTTGTTATGTCACTGGGTTAATTGCCTTCTGACACAGAGCAGCAAGAGACGTGCTGGTCTGCTCAGAAGAAGCAGGTTAATTGAAAGAGGTTGGTGATGGTAGCTCTGGGCTCAGCCACTCCGGGAAGCCCAGGACACTGAAGGAAGGAGAAAGGACAGCCCTGGGCTCAGCCACTGCAGGGAGCCTAGGACAGGTGGTTCCAAGGCATCACTGGCTGGGACTGTTTTGCATGCAGCAAGTGTATCTGCACAACTGGGCCAGGAGAGCAGACCTCGTGCTGCTGACCTCAGCTGACCACCTGTGCTCTGGTGGTTGATGTGAGCAGGTCTCACATTCACTGAGTCCCACCAGCCAACTGTCCCTAGAGTGTCAGAGCCATCAATGTGAGGGACTAGAGGGGGTCTGTGAACTGTCCAGGGTGTTCTCTGGCCATGTCATGAGGGTTATTCCTGCCGGGGTGACAGTGCCCATCTGAGCAGCTGCAATTTCCCCTGAGGCTGCTCAGCTCCAGAGGGGCCATGGACTTGCTCCAATACAGTTAGAAAGGGCAGTCAGAGGCAAGGCTTCAAAGCTGAAGGCTCAAGTGGGGGGCGGGGGCACGGGAAGGAAAGGACACAGGTCTTGGCCACGCGAGGTGTTCCCCACTTCTCAGGGCTTTCCTCTTACATGTACATCTCAGTCCCTCAGGGGTACAGCTGCTCTTCCCAGGGGGAAACAGAAGACAGACTTAAAGTAGGACTGGGGGAGACTTTGGTAAAGACCTGACTACAGATATGTGGACCTGCTCTGGGAAGACCAAGAAGCACAGGGTCCTGGGCCTGGCCCGAGCAGGGTCCTCAGTCCTAGGTGACAGGAACTCAGGGTGGCCAGCAGATCCCAGAGGCAGAGGTAGAGGTGGCACTGCCCAATGGGACACAGCCTGGTGCGGAGGTCTGCAGCCCCCCAGACTGTCTCAGAATGGAAGAATGCCCCCTGTCTCCTCCCTTCGTCTAGTTCTGCTGGTGCTGCCTGTGGGCCAAACCCAACCAGAATCCCAGGGCCCAGGAAGATGTCCAGTGCACCCCGTGGCCTCAGAAGGGTGGTTGTCCCCATTTCACAGAATAAGAATCTGAGGCTCCGGGAGGACAGAGCCCAGATCCAGACTCACAGTTGCAGGGCTCCAAAGTCCTCTCTGCCCACTGGGCAAAATGAGCAAGTGCTAGGTAAGTGAGTGACAGCGTCCATGCCCACTGAGGCCCCAGACACCTGAAGGTGGGCGAGAAGGCAGGGTAGCAGGTCCTAGGAGATGGCTGGAGGGAAGGCAGAAGTCACAGAGGTGGGGAAGGACAGAGGGGGACCAGGGCACAGGTTGTAGACAGGCCTGGCCTTGGGGAGGGCCCTCTCCTCTGGAGTTCTGGGGCCCAAGGCAGGAGATGGTGGGCAGTTCCTCTACCTAAGTCCCCGTCAGCAGCATCCTGGAGATGGAGACATCAGCCTGAGCCTAGGTATCATCCCCAAAGTCACTTCCATTGGATGGAAGCATGCCAGAAGCTGGATGTAAAGATAGACATTGGTCCTGGCCTGGAGAAACAGGAGCGAAGGTCTTTGCCCCGAGGTCAGTACCTGAGAATCCCAGGCACATTCTTTGGAAGTGACTGTAATACCTTCTTCTGAATGGGTAGCGTCTGGGGACCCCAGAAAATCCTTTCAATGAGCTGGGCTCACCCCACCCTCTCCTGCTGCCCCTTTGTGCAGAGGATGTAGTCCCAGGTGAGCGTAGCACAGTGCCCCACAGCAGAGGTTGCTGCTTTCTCAGCAATGTCCAGCAGTGCCTTTGTGGCAGGCCCTGCACTGAGGCTGGGGATGCCAGGATAGGCGGAGGCAGAGGACCGGCCCTGCCCAGCAGGGCACAAGGCGCTGCCCTTCAGCACAGCGAGGAGACTATCTAGGTCATTCAGCAATCACGGTTCATTGTGTTCTTTCCATGAAGAGAGAAACCAGGCAAACGAATCATATCTCCACTTGAGGTCTGTTCAGCACCCAGCTACCACTTAAAGGTAAAAATCCTGGGCTTTGTGGCACATGTGTCTGCATGTGAGTGATGATCCAGGTGTCTGTCAGCCTCAGAACATTTGGCATGGCCAGTCCCAGGTGCAGAGAATGAGAGCTCTTCTCACTTGACGATTTTCCAGGCTATTTAGACACAGTGTAGACACAACCCAAGAAAGCTGATTCCCCAGAAACCATCAGTAATGATCACAAACTGTTAAAACAATCAGTTTTAACATGAGACACCCCTTGATCTAGGACATTTTCAACAACAGTGACAGAGCCTCTGATTTAATTAAAAAAGAAATTCCTGCCAGAAGAAAGTAGCCAAGGGACATGAGTTGCACAAAACATGCACCTGATAGGGCCACTCCAAAGCACTCTGACAGCAGAGCTGAGCAGCCTCTGATCTTAGCATCTGAGAGGCTGAGGTAGGAGGATCGCAAGTTCAAGATCAGCCTGAGTACCTTAGTGATACCCTGTCTCAAAAAGCAAAAAACACGCCAGGCACGGTGGTGCATGCTGGTAATCCTAGGACTTTGGGAGGCCAAGACAAGAGAATTGCAAGTTCAAAGCCAGCCCCAGCAATGGCGAGGTGCTAAGCCGCTCAGTGAGACCCTGTCTTTAAATAAAACACAAAACAGGGCTGGGGATGTGGCTCAGTGGTCAAGTACCCGTGAGTTCAAGCCCCCATACCAAAAAAATTTTAAAAAGCTAAAAACAGCAATAACCAAAAAAGGGTTGGGGTGTGGCTCAGTGGTAGAGCACCCCTGGGTTCAATCCTCAGTAGCACCAGACCAGTGGAGATGGGGTTCAGATGAGGTTAAAGCCTTCGATCCCACAATCAGAGGCAGACTTAAGGGGTAGGGTTAGGAGGATGGAATGGTAGATGTGGGACTTCAGGACAGCAGCCTTTGATAGTAATCTCGTCAGATTTGTCCCTGATCTGCCAAATTAAATTTCACAGTGAATAGACATGAAAATGCTGGCACCTATGAATTAAAATCCCAATACTTAATTTACAGGTTTGGCACTGGTTCTGAATGCCTGAACTAACTCAAAGCTAGGAAGATCAGAAACTAGAATTAGAAGGAAATTTAGAGACCTTTAGGACCAACCCATCAACCTCCTGCAGGAGGTAACTACATTCGGAGCAGTGAGGGACTGGGACAGGGTCCCCAGATGGCAAGGAGCAGTGGCAGGCCCAGGCAACAGTCCACACTTAAGGAGGGGCATGAAAGCTTGGAAGACAGAGCACAGAAGGGCAGAGACTGCTGGCCTGCTCCTGCAGTCATGTGGGCAGAGAGATCAATACCTTCCGTCCTAAGGTCTGAGGAGGGCAGTTGGCCACACCACTGAACCCGTGAGGCTTAGTCTAACAATGCATTGGGACCCTTGAGCTGAGAACAATCCCCCTTGTCAACTCTGAGCATGCAAAAGAGCTGTCTTCAGGGAGTGGGCAGCGATAGGATCCCAGAGTCCAGGTTTGCAGGAGCTGGGGTGCAAGCCACGCCCTCCAGGGCTCTTCTCTGGGAATCCCCAGATGCCAATCCCAGTCTGGCAGTTGCAAGCACTCAGCTCTAAGGCAAGGGCAGGTGTGCTGGCGATGCATCCAGGAATACCTGGGGTAGAGTCCCTGCGTGGCTCTCCCCAGGTGGTTCTGCCCAGAACACTGCAGAATTGGCAGTCTCTGTAAATGTCTTTCTGGGAGAACGATTTATGAGCATCTCAGAGTCCAACAATCCCTTGGCTTTTGGATTTTACAGACTATCACACTTTTAAATAAATTCAGGCAGTCACTGGTGACTTTCTACCTTGCCAAGTAAGGGCGACATAAACACATCCATATCATAAAAGAAGGCTCATTTAACCTCTGACCCATGCTAAAATCTCACTCAGGGCCAGTGGGAACTTTGTGGTGAGTGTTCCCAAACAGCCTTCAGAGAGCATTTGGAAACCATGCTCGTACCCCATCAGAAAAGACCTCTGTTGCCACAAATACCTGTTCAGAACTTCTAGTTTGACAGGAAACAGATTCCAAATGAGAGATTTTAAGGTAGGGACAAATGGAGAGGTGTGAGCAGAGTTGAAGAGGCAAGACAGAGGCCACCTGAGCACAGGCAGGAGGCCGGCACCACCCACCTGAGGAAGGAGCACCACCCAGGCTCAGGAGAGCTGAGACCAGGCCCCAGGCCAGTGAGGACTCAGGCCCTTCCAGGAGGTGCCACCCAGGAAAGGTGTGGACCCTCCCATCCTCGTGCATGCTGGCCCCATGGCTAGACAGCTGAGAGCCACAGGCGAGGAAGCCTGGTGAGATGACCTGCCCGGGTCAACCTCTTGGACCAAAGCAGAACAGAGGAGAAGGGGGCAGGAGAAAGGGGTGGGGTGGAGAAAGGCAGACACAGGCCAATCCTTCCAGAATTATTAAGGGGGTCATTCTAGTTTTGAGCACCTGCAGTTGCTGGAAACTTAAAACCCTACATATGAGCCAAGTAGCAAAGGTCGACGTGGAATGTTCTCATAGGTTCTCCCTCTAGTCTCACTCTTTCTTCTCTACGGTCATTTTCCCGCCAAAGCTTTTAGTGCATGAATTAAATCCTTGATATACATCTGCTTGGTTCTCTAAAACTTTCTCATCCTGAATATACTTGGAATGTATAACCATTCAGTTCCAATACTTGTTTGCACACTTTGTTTTCTTGATTTTTGTTTTTAAATCATATAATCTGGGGAATTCTTATTTTAAAACTGAACTTGATTTTAGCTACTTCTAAGAAAGAAAAGAGGTAGGTCACATGATCTGTCAGCCAAAAACTGAATTCCAAAACCGTAACAGAGGATGTTGATCAGGGAGGGAGAAAGGAGATATTCAGCCGTTAGAGCCTTTATCAGCTATTCTTGCAGATCAAAGGCCAGTCCCTTTCTCTTGGCCCTTGGTATCGAAACAGAGGCCCAGGGTCACAGAGAAGGAGCGCAAGATGACTCTGCATAAGAACAGGAAGAAAAGGAGTTTCCAGAGGCGCTTGAGGGGCAGGAACAGAGGAAAGAGAGGCCGGAAGCTGAGCAAGAGGGGACAGGCAATGAGGCTGGCGTCTGTGCAGAGCAGGGGCCACTGCAGTGGGGACAAAGGGCTGCCCCGGTGTGTGACAGCTGATGCAGCGTGGCTCTGGCCTGTGGCATGTGCTTCCTCCACACCTTGCATTGCCTAGATGCGATAAGGGTGATCCCAGAGAAGAACAGAGCCGAGTTCCCCTCGTGGCTCACTGTGAAGCAGAGGGTGGCAGCAGGAGGAGCGGCCTGGCGCCTCTGAGAACCAGGGTGCAAACACTGGGAGCCTGGGGGGAGAGGACGGAACCCCGGGGAGCCTGGGGTGCCCTCAGAGAGACAGGCAGCAGAGGCTAGCCTCGCCTACACCTCCGGACAGATTCATCACGCTAGACCTCAGACTTAAGCACAGAGTTCCAGAAAGGCACCAAGAGGGACCTGCTGCTGGTCGGCCCCCGTGTGATTTTACTTGCCACATTTATGAGCATGAAGAAAGATCTGAATTGGTAGATCAACGTGTTCTGTGTCCTGCAGGCTCAGACTCAGCATCCACAAGCACTCAGCCAGTATTTATATTTGCCAGAAATCAGCCTCAAAAATAGTCAAGCAGAGGTGGACCTGCACGACAGGACACACACCTGGTGCTTCACTGCGCCCAGGGCCTAGGTCAGCTGCAGAGCTGGGTCTAAGCCACACGGGCTTGCTCCACACGGGCACCATCCCTGCCTCCCCTGACTTCTCCAGCAGCAGCGTCAGACTGTGGCTGAGTTTTAGATCTTATTAACTCAATCAGGATTTTCAAGTGCTTTAAAATAAACCCCTCCAACCTCACTCAGTACCTGCCTGTTGAGTATGTCGGTATTTGAAATCCCACATAAAATTTGTTTTTGAGTAACAAGATGCAAAGGGAATGACTTGATAGAGGGGCCCAGCAAACCTAACTCTGACCTGGAAGGCTGGGTGGCGATGGGCAGGCCCCCGGCCTTTCTGGGCCTCAATGCCCCCATCCTCACATGGACAGAAGAAGTGTTGGTTGTCCAGGACTCTATGGGGACAGGCAGCTGGTGTCTGGATAGCTCCACGAGTCACTCGATGCTCTCTCTCTCTGACTTCTTCGGGTGCTCACTCCCCCAGGTTGCCAGCCCCAACGGTGGAGCCCCAAGGCCAGCACCTGCCCTTCTGTGGCAGTCCTGGTGGAGTCACAGGCCGGTCTCTCCCATGTCATTTATACTTATCCATTCATCAGAACCAGATCCAACATGACCAGGCACACCGGCTTCTGACCTAGCAAGGCGATGGCTCCCAAATATGGAAGATCTGTAATCCAGTTATGTTTGGTGCCTGGGGGGAAGGTATGCACAAGGGTCGTGTTCCCAGCACTCTGAGGGCCTCACAAAGCCTCCATGAAGGGCTATGAGTGGGTCCTTCAGGGATGAGAAGGAGCCCTCCAGGCAGGAGGGGCACACCGTGCACAGGCTGTGGGTGGGCAGGCCGGTGGTCTGTTTGGACAGCAGCTAGTCCCATGTTAATGGACATTAAGTAAGGAAACCAAGGAGAGCCAAGTGAGTGAGGCACAGTGGTGGACAGAACAGCTCTGGGTGTCACTGGTCACGGCTGTTCACCATTCATGAATACCCGTTGTCCCCTCCTTAGATAGAAGAATGGCACATTTTACCAGGGCCAAAGATCACGTTCCGTGTGGCCTTGCTGGCAGCCCCATGTGGCCTGTGAGTAAGTTCCAGCACTGAGACCCAGAATGATGAGGCTACTTGCATAATTTGCCCAAGACATCCCCTACCCTCTTCCCACTGTCCAGAGGTCAGAAAGAACAGGAACAGTTGTTAAACCTGAGGACACTGGAGTGACCTGCTCCCCTGGACCCCTGGGCGTCACAGGACCATCCTGTCCAACCTCTTGTTCGTCACAACCTGACTGATAACTAACACAACCACGTTCTGGAATTGAGATTTTATCCAACTCATCCATGCTAACGTGTAGCAGACGGGGCAGGAGGAACCTCCCAGGCCTGACTTAGGTGCAGGAAGGACTGAGGAAGAGAGCAGGGTGGGGACAGGGGCGGTGGCACTCTGTGAGGCTGCTCTCTGCCTAACCGCGGTCTCGGTCCTCACAATGGCTCTTGAGGATGGTGCTGCTGCTCACTGTGTAGGTGAGGCACCCAGCATGGGTCCCGGCTCCTGTGGTTGGGGAGGGGCTGTCACTGACCTGCACTGGCTTCTGTGTTCTGAGCTGGGCTCAGGTTACTTTCCCTTGCTCCTCTCCCAGCCCATACTTTGTTTTCACACTTTGAATCCCAAGGGCGGTTCCCAGACACCTGCATGGAGGTCTCCAACGGCCCCTCCCATCCTCAGCTTCCATCAGGCTGTCCCAGTTTCCTTTCTACATACAACACATCCCAGTTGGAAGCCTGAAACCAAATCCACCAGCAGATGCTCTGTGGAGCCAGAGGCTGGCTATATGACACTCGGCCATCATTAACTGGCTTGGACCAGCGGGATGGGATGGCGTTTACAAATCTCTCTTGCTGCTCACTGCTTGTGTGGAGGATGGTGTAGCTGAAGCCTTGTTCCAGGTAGTGCCATAACATTGAGGTATAAGTCTTGCCATCGTTCAGCGTGAGCATAGGATGATGGTGGAGTGTAGAAATCACTGGCCTCTGGTGGGAGGTGTGTTCATTTGGGGCATTTGATCTCCATACATGATGGCATCTTCCTTTTGTCCAGCTCCTCACAGATCTCATGAAAGTTCCGTGTTTGTCAGGGTACTTTATGCAGGACTCCAGGAGGCGGGCAAGGCAAACATCATCTCCACCCACAGGAGAAGAGGGTCAGGCTGCCGGTGGCTTGTCCAAGAGAGCTCAGAGAAGTCCCTGAACTCCTGGGTGAGGACTTCCCTTTACAGTGACCACAGGAGAACACGGAGTGAAACGTGGCAGTGTACAAAGCAGAGACCAAATCTTATGTTCTCTGATAGTCTCTGCTTCCACGCAGCTGTCCTCTTCCAATGTCTCACAGAGTTCTAAAAAAAAAAGCCTAAAAAAGTAAAAGCACCTGTGATACCGGCAGGGTGCTCCATGGAGTCTAAAAGCACTTTTCAGATGAAAAAAGAGGCCGTTCGGAGCTCCTAGAGCTGGTTCATAAGTAAGAAGCTCAGACCTGGCGTGGGCTCCCTGGGGTGAAGCCTAACCAGCAGAAGCAAACGCCAAAGCAAATCAGAGCTGTCGTGTCAGCCTCAGAGACAATCATTTCATGAACTTCTGAAAGGTAACTCAGCTGGGCGTGCAGGTAGAGGCCTTGCCTGGCATGTGTGAGGCCCCAGGACCTGTCCCAGCACCAGGGAAAAGCCTACCTCCTTGAGCCCCTGGGGCCCTGGGAGCCAGGCTTGAAGTCGCAGGTCTCAGGTTGTCAGTGATGACAGCTGAGAAGCTGCACGACACCCGTGCTCTGACACAGCCAATCCTTGGATTTTCACCAGGTTCTCTACCAGGGCCTGTGGGACCATGACGGGGGCAGATGGAAACAGAATTAGTATCTCGCTACCATAGGTGAACCTCCACTCCAGGTTTCCATGTGTGAACATGGAGCCCAGCAGCACCATGAAGAGGCTGCCTGTCCTCACAGCAGAAGGGCCTCCACTTCTGCCTCCTCCACCTGCCTTGCTCTGGGCAGCCTCCACTCCTGTCTGCCTCCTCTCTGAGCCCTGTGTGTTTCTGACTGTTCCTCCCTTGTCCCTCCTCCTCTCCTCCCCTCCTTTTCTTATCTTTGTCTTCTCTCCTTCCTTCATGAAATCCCTTACTGTTCTCCTCATGGTTAGCTAAGAAGTGAGCACAAATTACAAGCCCTGTGTAAAGTTCCTCATGAATACGGAAAGTGGTAGTGGTCCCAAGGTATGACAATGTGGGCGCCCGAGAGTGCCGGGTTCTGTCGCACAGAAGGGTGACAATGGTAAGGAACAGACTGCATATGTCCAAAGTGCTCCAAGAGAGGTTTTGACTGTTCTCGCCACTTGATGATAAATCTTTCAGGACATAGATACGCTTACCCTGATTTGACTCTTGCACGGTATATACATGTATCAAACATGGTATTCCTTCAATATGTACAATTATCATGTGTCCATTTTTTAAATGTTTTAAAAATTCATTATGAATTATTCCTGATAGAAATAATTAGCGCCACTTTTAGAATCAAAACTCTGTCAGCATTTAAACAGTACCCACTAAAATTTATCAACTAAATGTTAGAGAAAAATATAAAATATTCTTGAGAAAATCTAATTAGGGAAACACTAACCCAAGAAAATTGCCCTTGGTAGAAATAATGGCTGTAAGAGAAAACTATGGCCAAAGCTATCATCCTGCTTTAAAAATGACTTATGAAGACAAAAATGAATACTCACATAAACCTTAAATGAAAAGAATAGATTCTAGTGAAAGTAATTTAGTAAAATAAAAATGAAAATGGAAAAATATCACAAACCATTAAATGTGCTTTGTTGAGAGTTAATCCAGAGCTAAGCTGGTGCCATGGTCAGCTCCAGAAGGACATCCCCGAGCCAAGTTAATGCTGGTGCAGTTCTGACTCGGTGCTTGTAATGAGAGCATCCTCAGAGTTCACAGATGGAGGTCAGCACAGTAGACACTAACTCTCCTCCACATGGACCTGGATAACCAAGTTCACATGTGGCTTTCTCAGCCAGGAAAAGCTTTACTCTGGACTATGAGTTTTCATCTCTTCCAGACTAGGGACAATGGAATAAATTTCTCTTGTTGATCTTATTGTTTGATTATCCAGGTAAACACTCTTCCAAGGCAGTATAAATGGAAAGAGATCAGAAATAAACTCAGGGAGAATCCCTTTTTGGTCACACAATATGAAGACTGAGATAATTCATCATATAAATGACACAGTTAAAGCCGTAAAAACACTTTGTCACTTAGACAAAGAACGAAAAAAGATTGACTTTATAAAATGGGACAAAAAAAAATCTCCATTTTTCATTTTTGAGATTCTGCAAGATAAAATATGAGTCATTGTGGAATCTATTATCAGGCTTAGAGTGAAATCCTCAAAATTTTATTATTCTACATTTTATACCATTAGAGAATCTTCAAATTCTTTTAATTCACTTAAATTCATTTAATGTTGAACTACACACTTCCTTCACAGCAACCACAGGATAATAAGGCTCATGGACACAACTCACAATTAATTACTAATGAGATGGTCAGCATAAAAGTGGGCTAATTAATAAATAGGTTTATGAATTTACTTTGGGTAAAGTCTGTTCTCTAATTTCAGCACACATATCTGATGTCACAACATTAAACATTATAAGGATATTCTATCTGAAGTAATTTTCACTAATTCCCGCTTCTTTTTCTGAGGTTGTCACAAGCCACAGCTGGCCCTGGGTACATCTTGACAACCCAGCAGGGAGCATGCGGGCTCGCCCAACTCACTGCCCTGCAACAGTCTGGCCAGGGCAGCCCACAGACCCGCCACAGGAGCCCCTCATCTTGGTTTAGACAACTACTGACCAAGCCTATCAGTCCCAGACCGAATGAATTTTAAATCACCAGAAAAGGAGGGTTGGTTCTCCATCGTATTCAGCATCATAACATCCCTTTGTAACCCACAGTGTGCACAGTTTTATTAATTGACATATAATTTAGAAACAAAGGGAACAAGCAAATGTGGCCATTTGGATCATTTTTGTGTAGATAGCATCATATAAAACAAAGTATCCAAACACAAACTCAGATTCCTTGTGCAATTATGACAAGAAGGCTCAGAGGACACCAAGAGTCTGCTCCTCGGCAGGCTTGGTCATGGTGGCCTTCACATGGAGATGGAGAGGACAGTGGCAGCTGAGGCAAGTCACTAGGCGTATTGTACACAGCAGATCCCACTAGGCCCCATGGGGTAGTCCCACCAGGTCTGCATGCGCAGGTGAGAGGCCTGAGCCTCCGCGGTCGCATCGCCTGCCTGTGCCCACACCCAGCCTTGCTCAGATCAGCTCTGCAGGCAGCGTCCAGCCCCTGTCCATGCAGCTCAACTCCCGGAGTGCAGGGGTTTGGTGGAGGAGGATGGCATGCAGAAATCTAAGGGCCTTTTCTACAGCAGAGGCTTCAGGCACACGTGTTCTGTGAGGTGGAAGGCAACCCCCTCGAGGCTGCATATCTGGAGGCCATGATTCTCTGACCAGGTTACAGTACATCCTTTCCCACGATGGACTTCATTTCTCATATTAGTTTCCCTTTCTATTTGACAATTAAACGGCTGCTGGGAGGTCGATGTCCCTTAAGGCTCCTGGTGAGTGTCCTTGTCATGTTTTCCTCTCTCTTTAAACTTCACATCTGCGGCCCTCACTCACTCCTCCTGGTTCAACCCTTCGCAGTTCTGACACGTCTTTGAAGATAACCAGGTCCAGAAAGGCAACATGTAGTTTAACTCACTTGCTTAAGTGAACAGGTGAGGAGAAAGCATACCATTAAGATGAGTTTGTTAGGTTTAAAAGGAAAGCTCTGCATTTAACTCCTAAAAATAAAATGGAACAGCTCTTCTCATCTGTTTGTTTCTCAGATGTTTAAGAAGAGCCAAGCATTGTGCCAGGTGCAGGGGACATGGTACAGCATGGCAGGACAGACCCTGCAGGGGTTCACAGGACCTGGAAGACTCTGGAAGACTCAGGAAGACAGATGTGAGAATTAAGCTTGAACAGGAGCTGTGGCGGCGTCTCAGAGAGGGGGAAAGAGGAAGTGTCAGCTCCCCTTGTTGCGGTCAGGAAAAGCTTCATCAAGGGTGCAATGATCCACTGAGTCTCAGGGAAGAGTTTCCAGGGCAGCGCAAGAGAGTGCAGGTGGCCTTGGGTACTTGCACTGACAATTAAACATGGGGGAGGGGCGTGTGCAGTGCCGTCCTTCCCTGTGCCAGAAAACAGAACCAGACGCCTTTGGTGGGCATCCACTCATGACTCAAAGGAGCGCACCCCTCCCCTTTCCTTTATCATCACCAGGGAAAGAACTCATGACTTAGACATGCAAAGGGGAATGGAAGGGCTGGGGCTGGGGCTCATTTGTAGAGCACTTGCCTAGCACGTGTGACTCACTGGTTTGATCCTCAGCACAACATAACAATAAATAAACAAAATAGAAAGTTATTATGTCCATCTACAACTAAAATTATATTTTTAAAAGTAAATGGAAACAAGTAATTCAAGTGTTTTTTCTCTATAATGTCACAAGTAAGCTATGAGCTCAGCATTAAATTTTAAAAATAGCAATTAACAGCACTGATGTTTTCCTGAGATCCTCTGTATTATGCACCTTATGTCATCTTCCAATGATGCTGTGTAGATTTATCACAATCCTCACCCAACCTGAGGCTCAGAACGGTCGAGTCATTTGCCCAGCAGATTCTACCTGACCTCAAAGATTTATTCAGAGATGGAAAACACTACTTCCCAGACCTTTCCATTTTTGTCTTTCAGTTCCATAATGTCACACCAATTCTAGCTTCTAATCCTACAGTGTTGACTTAACTTAGCCTCTCTGAATCTCATGAGAAAATTGAATCCCTAGTGTGCGGATGTTAAGAGTAGGTGCAGGCAGGACCTAGGAGGAGACAGGGCGCTAATGGTTTCACGGGTTATTCCAGAGCCGGGCTGCTATAGAAGCCAATTTGGCCAGGCTCTCATGCTGCCTTGTGACTCTGCCAGCAGGAAGCCATCGCCAGATGTGACCCCTCGACCTTGGACTAGGACCATGAGCCAAAATAAACCTCTTTCTTTATAACTTGGCCAGCCTGAGCTGCTTCCTAACTAGCAACAGGAAATGGACCAAGATGGGTCTTAGAGAGGCTAGGTAGGTATTTTTGGTTGCCAAAAAAAGGAAGTGGCATCTGTGAAAGCATCTGTGTGCACATACATGCCCATGAAACCCACATGCGTGTGGCTGAGCCCCTCGGAAGCCTGGAAATCTCAGGACGTGAACTTGTACGAGGAGCTCGGCTGTGATGGGGACCTTGCTTACTGGTCCCTAGATGCAGAGATGGCATTCCCTTGGTCCATATGGATGTGGGGGCTGTGGCCTCCTGGCCATCCCAAGGCTGGCCAGGACCTGCTCCTGCACCCCTTTCTTCCTGGGTGCTGCTTAGGTGAGGACTCTGGCTTCTGATAGTGAAGCCGTGTGCCAGGCAGACCTGGGCTCCGTTCTCCCCTCCTCACTTCTCAGCAGGCAAACAGCGCCATCTCAGCGATTTTAAAGGCAACTTGCGATAAAATACGCATGTAGATTTACTTCAGGGCCAGTAGGCTGGGCTATAAATTCATACCAGGTCAACTATGGACAGCCCCTCAGTTAAAAAGGAAGAAACAAAATTCAGTAACTAGAGTGTCCATCAGCATTTATCTTTCAGTGAAAAAAAAGTGAATGTATTTTTTTCTTTATTTGTTAACGGAAAAGAAAAAAATACCCATGAATATGGCCAGAGCATCTCAATAGCTCACAAGTCTGTCCCGTGATACCTGGACAACAGGAGTCCTCTGTTGCCAGCCATTCTCCCAGGACCTGGGTCTTGGCTGCAGATGGGAAGCAGATGGCCCCCATTCACCTCCTGAGCATTTGAGGGCCACCTGGGTCTCCTGTCACTGGAGACAGCGCAGCATGAGCAGAGCCCCAGATGGAAGTGCTGAACCGCCTGCGGCCGTGGGCCAGCAGAGTCCTGGAACTCCAGCTCCCTGTCTTTCCAGGAGCTCTTCCATACCCTGGGTGGGTACCCTCTGGCCTCAGCCAAACGGAGGCTGCAGATCACTTCAGACTTTTTATTTGCTAAGAATTTATTGAAGCCCAGAAAACAAATTTCTATGGTTGGGGACACTGTACCTTTTTATTTGTTGTTATTGTTGCTTTTAATCCAGGCCGCCACCCAAAATTTGCAGCACAAGTGAACCGCGTCCTTCTGCTTTCTAGTTTTATCTGGCCTGGGAAAAGCAAACAAACTGCATTGCTTTGTGTAACATCGTACAGTAGAGGTTGCTGGTGTCTGGTGTTGGCTTGATCACCTTCCAAGTGAAATCTTAAAGAAGGGGAGAGCTGGGCTGGGGTTATGGCGCAGTGGTAGCGTGCTCGCCTAGCACGCGTGAGGCACTGGGTTCGATCCTCAGCACCACATAAAAAAATAAAATAAAGATATTTTGTCTGCCTACAACTAAAAAATAAATATTAAAAAAATAAAAGAAGGGGAGAGCTAAAACACTGGGTTCATGATGTTGAATAGGTTCTTGTCAAATGGTAAGAGCACTGAAGAACTCAAACTTACCTTTCTCACCACACGCATCTGGGTAAAGGTAGGACAGTGCCCCATGGTACTGATGGCTGCGCTGATCAGGCACTGATAGCAGGGTCACAGAGTGCTGGAGGTGGGTGAGCCTGTGCCCTGTCTCTGCTCCAGACCTTCAACCTGGTTTCTCACTCCCCATGGGCAGAGTATTGGAGATAATTCTGCAGTATAATGCTTGACACAAAAGCCACTGTAAGGATGTGTGGCAAAGCCCTGTTGATGTCACAGTCATTCAAGTTTATCTCAGATGCCACTGCTTGTTCCATATCTACCACAACTTTTGTTTTGGTTCCAAATAGGAAACAGGAAACAAAGAAGGTAAGAAAAACTGCACATGGAACTGCAAACAGGCACCCTTTCTCCCATGGCCTAGCAGGTGTCTTTGAAGGTTTAATTCTTCTGGAAACCATGACATGCATATAGCCCAGCCTCAACTGGGGACAGGGAAGTGGTAGTGTTCCTCCAAGTTCCATGGTAGCTGAAAAGATGCACAGTAAAAATAACAAATTAGCCGGGCACAGTGGTGCATGCCTGTAATCCCAGCACTTAGGGAGGCTGAGGCAAGAGAATCGCGAGTTCAAAGCCAGCCTCAGCAATGATGAGGCACTAAGCAACTCAGTGAGACCCTGTCTCTACATAAAACACAAAATAGGGCTGAGGAAGTGGCTCAGTGCCCCTGAGTTCAATCCCTGGTACCACACAAAATAAATAAATAAACAAAATATCAGAAGCTATGTCCCTTCTCTCCCTCCATGCCCAGACTCTGCAAGTGAATGCCCTGCATTCTGGGAGATTGTACACTTTGCAGGACACTGAGGAGGGACCACGGAAGCAGAGCACACACTCGGGACATTGTGCTGCTACCATCTCTCCTCATCTGGCCCAGTGTTGGACCTGGCGTGTGACCACAGGTGTGGCACCCAGGCAGCTGGGTGTGCAGATCAGCCAACAGTGCCAGGAAGGAACAGGACCAAAGGAGCAGGGGTAAAGCCTCCCTTCCTTGATTAGCTTCAGGCCTTAACACACTCCTCAAAAGAAATTCGTTGGTACAAATAGCCAACGGATGGGTGAAAAAAATGTTCAACATCATTAGCCCTTAGGGAAATTCAAGTCAAAACTGCATTGAGATTTCATCTGACACCAATCAGAATGGCCGCCTTCAAGAATACAAATAACAACAAATGCTGGAGAGGTTGTGGGGAAAAAGTAACACTTTCACACTATTGGCAGGATTGTAAATTAGTACAACTCCATGGAAAATCAGTATGGAGGCTCCTCAAAAGACTAGGCATAGAGCCCCCATATTACCCAGCTATACCGGTCCTCAATATTTATCCTAAAGAATGAAAGTCATCATCCTACAGTGATACATTCTTACCCATGTTTATAGCAGCACAATTCACAATAGCCAAACTATGGAATCACCCTAGGCATCCATCAGTGGATGAATGGATAAAGAAAATGTGGTATGGCTACACAAAGGAGTTTTATTCGGTCACAAGGAAAAATGAAATTATGTTATTTGCACGAAAATGGATGGGACTAGAGACTATTATGTTAAGTGAAATGAACCAGACTCAGAAGGTCAAAGGTCGCATATTTTCTCTTATATGTGGAAGCTAGAGAGGAAAATGGAAAAGAAAAGGGGGCTCATGAAAATTAAAGGGAGATCAGTAGAGAAGGGACCACAGGAGGGAGGGGAAAAGGAAGTGACATTGGCTGAATTACATTGTTACATTATGTGCAAGTACGAACATGTAACAAGAAATCTCGCTATTTTGTACAACTCTATGGCACCAATAAAAAACCTAGAGGAAAAGAAGTAAAAAGAAACAAAGACTATTATTATTTTCCTAGCAATACTTAAACTACCTAAACAAAGAATTGGCCTGGCAATCAGGTTATACCTGGAGCTTGTATTTTCAGGTTTAGTGATCCCAAATATGAACCAATTCACGTGGAGGAAACCATGTAGATACGTACGTTACATGTACACCTGTATGTTTTCATATGTGCACGTGTGTGAATTCAACTGTGTTGTGCTGGTGCCCTCACGTGAGTGTTCACCTGTGCTTATGGTGGTGTGGTCTGTGATGCTGGTGCAGCCTGAAGCCTCTGCTAGAAAGGCATTGACTCAGTCTCAGCACACGGCCCACCAACACTGAGTTCCAGGCGTCAAGAATAACACACCCGAAGCTATGTAGACTTTTAAACACTGGTGATCCTTTTTTTTTTTTTGTTACTGGGGATTGAACTCAGGGGCACTCGGCCACTGAGCCACATCCCCAGCCCTATTTTGTGTTTTATGTAGAGACAGGGGCTCACTGAGTTGCTTAGTGCCTCGCCGTTGCTGAGGCTGGCTTTGAACTTGGGATTCTCCTGCCTCAGCCTCCCAAACTCGTGATACTTTTGCAAGTAAAACTCAAAACTGGATTTACACTGTGGACATAATTGTGAAAAAATGAAAGTCCAGGGCAGATCTGAGAGGATGCGTGAAGAGAGTTGGGATCCCTCAGGGAGAGGAAAGCCCGTGCCTAGGCAGCCAGAGTCCGCATTATTTTGGGGTGTCATGTTTGAGGAAGAACAAGGGGAAGGCAAGGTGGCACTACTGCCCGCTGACAGCCATTCTTGCCTGTTTTCTAGGAAACACAAGTGGCCAGGCACTGTCTACAGGGTGCTTGGGCAGTTTGGAAGGTCTAGAGTCAAAGTTTCCTGCAGAGGGAATACAGTGTACCCCAGGAATCCCCCCAGCACACAGTCAGCTCTGCCTTGATTTTGAAAGAATCCCTAAGCTGCCCTCACCCCCTTTTCACATGGGGCAGGACGACTCTGGAGTGCTTGGTCAGGACCGGAAGCCTTGCCCCAACCCCTCTGCCTTCCCGGCCCACGTCGAGCCCTCTGGATGTAGCAGGGCAGGCTGCTCCCGTCCAATGCCTCCTCGGTGTAAGGAGACAGCAGCAGCACCTGTTGCCACTGACACCCCCACATCAAGGCATCTGATCAGGCAGGGCCTGCAGCACTCCCTCCCAAGAAGCGGTCACAGTAAGGACTGCTGCCCACTGACTGGCCTTGGTGAAGCCTTGGACTGGTTATCACACTTGACCACAGAACGATCCTGTAAAATGCACTCTACTCCCAGGCTCCTGCACCGAGTGAAGAACGAGAGAGTTGAAGAGCCGTCAGCTGGTACAGGAACTCAAAGTACACCAGCCTCCAACTCCACAGCCACAGCCCAAGGGACCCAGCCTGCCAGCCCAGAGCCACACCCCAAGGGACCGGGACTACCAGGTAATTTTAGGTTTTCAAAACATGGAAGCCCACCAAACTCTCCTTAGATTAACAAATGATTTCTTTCAACTGTCAGAAGTAAAACAAGAACCCTGGGCTCAGGACGCTGCAGACAGAGTTTAGACCCTCCCCGAACAAAGGAGCCCTTTATCCAAGATGGAAACCTGTGGAGGTGCAGAGATGCAGGGCCCAAGCAGAGAACAAGAAGTCAAAGGAAGTGCAGCAATTGCTAGAGAAAGGCCTGCGTTTCATGGACTCATGGGAGGCCATTCTAATGGGGGAATGCAGGTCACAGCTCCATTTCAGCTGGAGGGGGCAGAGCTTGCACCAGCTTCTAGAGCCATCATCCAGAGCAGCAGGGCCCCAAGGAAGGGCTGCCAGAACCTTCAAAGAGAAAGGTGTGGCCACACACCTGAGGAGCTACTCAAAGCAGCATCTCCCAGAGTGGGCCAAGTTTAAACCACAGCTACCCTTGTGCAAGGTTGACTCTCCAGAGCCCTCGCCCTGGAGTGAAGGTCATCAGTGCTCTTGAACAGATTCTTCATGTTTGGCTTTGGAATGAAAGGAGGCACTTCAGGGAGGAGGCGTCAGGTTGGGGAGCAGGAATGGGGGAAAGGCGTCCTCCAAGAGCAAGTGATGACTCACGAGCTCTGACAAGCCCACTGAGCCCTGAGTGCTGGGCATAGTGCAAGCAGGGCTCCTCCGGACCATGTGGTGAGAGCAGACTCGGAGCTGGAGACACCAGGTCTCCATCCTCAACCCGACACTTCCCAGCTCCACAGCCTCGGGTCTTAACCCTGCATTTTCTCATCTGCAAAAAGAAGCCTTCGTTCTGCCACCTCAGCTGTATCCAGTCTGTGCAGTACCTGGGGCAGAAGAAGCACTCGCCCAGCACAGGTCTCTCTCCCCTTCTCAGAATCGCCCTTCCCTACCAGCAGACCTGTTTGGACCAGCCAGAGTATCCAAAGCCAAGTTCAAGAGCCCAACTTAACACCCAGAAAAACACTAGAGGGCTGCAGTTGAGAAGGAGGGCAATCAGAAGAAGCACTCAGGACCTTTGCTGCCAGTATCAAGTGACTGGATTGTGGAGACTCACTCCTGCCTGGAGATAGAGGGACTGGAGAAAAGAACAGCACCAGAACTTCTCCAGTACCTTGTATACAGTGTCTAGAACCCAAAGACTACCACACACGTCAGCAACTAGGAACAAGACAACAGGCGGTGGAGCTGAAGCTCAGGCAGGGCAGGCACCAGATTCTCCAGACACAGAAATAGCAGTATGTGTAGGTTCAGAAAATGTGGGACCGGAAGGTGGCCAAGAAGCACCAGCAGCAGCTGGAGCAGCAGCTGGCGTGAGCGCCTCCCACACTCTACAGGCTCCTGGAAACATGACCATTGATCAGACTTGATCTTAGAGCCCCGTGAGGACTTCTTTACTGATGATGTCAAGTTAGGCTACCTTCCCAACTCGGGAGCATTCGGTAGAGAACACTGCTGTCCTCCCCACACGGTCCACACGCCTTTCCCAGCAGGAGTCTGGGTCCCTGACTCAATAGCTCTGGCTGCAGGAGCAGCAGTTTGGAAGCCAACCTTCCTTACCTTCAGAATTTTACCCCACTCTGGTACTCGAGAAAGGAGAACCAGATATGAACAGTTTCACGCAGGCCCAGCCCCAGTGGAACTCACAAAAATCCAAGCGACCACATCTGGAGCAGGTTGCTCATTCCCATTTTCGGTGTGCCCATGCGGCAGATTTACCTTTAGTGTTCACATTGCCAGGAGGACTGAAGTCTTCTGCCGATGCCAAAAAGGATCCGGCATTTGGAGGCAAAGGTGAAGCTCCATCCTCTGCAATCTCTGGGCCACCATGTGGAGATGAACAAAATGCTTCACTTTCAAAGCTTTCAAAAGAAGAGTTAACACCAAGTATGTATTGTGTAGCTCAAGAAATTGCAAAAGCACAATAGCAGATCCTGAAAGAGAAAAAGAAACAACAGCTTGAAGAAGCAGCAGCTAACCCTCCTGAGCCCCAGAGGCCTGCACCCCTCCTCCCGATGCACAGAAGCACCACAGACCCGTCCAAATTATTTACGATGAGAATCAGAATAAAAGCAGAGGCAGCTCATAAAATTTTTGAAGGTCTTGGCCCCAAAGTTGAACTGCTACTCTATAACCACCATTAGGTACAAAGGGATGTCACGAGAACATCAAGACAAACCGGGTGGTAAAGGAAAACTCACTTTTTAAAAGAAACCATCCAAGAAAAAAAGGGAATCAAACATCTGCCAGTGTTTTGATGAGCTCATGGAGGTAAGGGAGAAAAAATGGACAGAAGAGAGAACAATCCTCAGAGGAAGGACAGAAAGCAAAACAATGGAGTGCTTGGGAAGCAGTTTGCAGAAATGATAAAGAGAGCATCAGGAAAGCTTTGAGTGTGCTGGGTGGAGGCCTTGCAGCCTTTGTCGTGAGAAGCAAGCCTGAGATTTCTGAAATTATGGATGGTCTCTCTGAGCAGTATAAGGAGAAACTAATGTGGAAGCTCTGGGATCCCACCTGTGGTGTTTAATGGGTCAAGTTCATAATATAAATGGGCTTATGGAGGACCTTGTGGAGGTTTACAAAGACAGGCAGTTAATGGAGGCTTGGACAGACTATGAGAAGGAGGTCCTTAAGGACATGTTTATCCAGCATCTGAAAAACTTTGGACTAATTGCATTCTACCTTGAAAGGAAGAGTGCCCCTGATTGTGTTTTGCATTGCTATTTAACCAAGAGAAAGAAGAATTACAGAACCCTAGTAAGAAGGAATTATGGAAATGCAGAGGCAGAAATTGGAAAATTGCCTGACTCTCACAAGAAGAGAAAGTAGAAGAAAAGGAAGAGGATATAGCAATATAAGAAAAACAGAAAAATAAAGAAGAAATGAAAGATGAAGAAGAAAAAGATGAGAAGGACTCCTCTTAAGAAAATACCAAGGACGAGAGGGACACTACAACAGAAGAAATAGGAGAGAGAGCAGGTCACGCCGCAGGGTGACGGACTGCCAACGGTCAAGGCCACCAGAGGGAAGGGCCGAATCACCAGGCCCATGACAGATGAAGCTGCAGCTACCATGGAAGAGCCCCACCACCTCTGCCACCCCCACCAGAGCCCAGGTCACAGAGCCATGGAGACCTCTCAATGGACAGAAGAAGAAACAGAAGCTAACAAATTTGCATTTGGGTTAAGTCTTCTAGTTATCAACCACTAAGAGCCAGGTACATGGCGCACACCTGTAACCCCGCTACTCGGGAGGCTGAGGCAGGAGGATGGCATGCTCAAAGCCAGCCTGGGCAACTTAGGGAGACACTGACTAAAAATAAATAAAAATAAAACAGGAGTATAGCTCAGTGGTAGAATACCCATAGATTCAATATCCAGTACTTCAAAAATAAAATAAAACAAACCACTAAAGAAATTGCACCATGATTTGGAGGAGAAACTTGAACTTCATAGCTGGTAGACTAAAGCCTGGAGTCCTGTCTGTGTTACTTTGATAGCTGTGTTGTCTTCATCTTACTCTGGAACTTTGTGACTGGGCATTTTTCTATCATTGCTTATTAATGTGATATAATTTGAAATTGAACTAAAATTTCTACTAGGGTAAATATTGGTAGTTAATTTTAATAAAGATTCATTCTTTTTCTGTTTAAATATTTACCTTCTAGTTCTAAAGATAAATTGTTCCAGCACTTTGGGAGGCTGAGGCAGGAGAACCGCGAGTTCAAAGCCAGCCTCAGCAACGGTAAGACACTAAGCAACTCAGTGAGACCCTGTCTCTACATAAAACACAAAATAGGGCTGGGGATGTGGCTCAGTGGTCGAGTGCCCCTGAGTTCAATCCCCCGTACCAAAATTAAAATAATTAAATAAAAAGAGAAATTGTTGCATGCACTTTGACCTTCAGTGACACGTTTCAGATTTATTTTCTATTTAGCAGATAATGAATGATACATCTTAGGATCATGGGTAAGTCAACTTGACCAAAAAATAAATAAACAAATAGTTTAAAGTGAAAAAAAAAGTTGCAGAACAAAATGTAGAATTTCATCAGAGAATGGGATCTATTAAAAAGTACATGACAATTCTAGAAATGGAAAAATATAAGAATGGAATGTAAAAGTCATGGAAGCTCAAATATACAGCTATTCATTCAAACCCAGCATCCAGAGAAACCCACAACACCTGGGAACATGCAGCAATAAACAGGAGTTTTCTCTGGGTAAAAAGGAAGGCAGTGAAAGTGTTGAGAATAATCAATCACAGGGCTGGGGTTGTGGCTCAGTGGTGGAGTGCTTGCCTGGCATGTATGAGGCCTTGGGTTCGATCCTCAGCACCACATAAAAATAAATAAGATAAAGGTATTGTGTCCATCTACAACTAAAAAAAACAATTAAATAAAAAGAACGACCAATCACAGAACGACCCTGCAGTGCGACCAGGAATTCTGAAACATCAAATAGCAAAGCCTCACTGGACTGTTGTGTTTCGCAACCTGTTGTCTTTAGGAAGACACTGAATTTCCCTTTCCCAGATGAACCTTCTCTATTTGCTCATGTGGAATTTGCTTTTCCAGAGACTAGTCTGCTCTGCCCATTTGGCACAAACCTCTGAGCTTACTTAGAGCTTTGGAT
Organism: Geosciurus inauris; assembly: GCA_004024805.1. Taxonomy (NCBI): domain Eukaryota; kingdom Metazoa; phylum Chordata; class Mammalia; order Rodentia; family Sciuridae; genus Geosciurus; species Geosciurus inauris. Next base: position 39,758 of record PVHX01005061.1, on the reverse strand, counting down.
TTGTTACCTAGTCCCTACCAGGTGCCTTGCTCGGGACCAGGTGGTTGGCTTGAAGGATGTCTGCTCTTGGTCAGCCACAAACCTTGCTATCCGTGGTGACAGCTCTTGCTGCCGGACTCACCTCGGGCCTCGGCCACTCACCAGCCACCTCCTGGAGACCCGCGTCCCCAGTGGGGCCTGTTTACCTCCTCCTTGTGGCTGTTTTAGAAATCAGCCAAACTCGAGCATGGAAAGGCTCATGGAAACCACAAAGCCCATGAGTATGGCTGTAGATTGGTTGCTATTTTTGTTCCTGTGTGTAAGGGGAAATGGACCTTATTTATGCTTCCAGATAATTCCTGTACTCTTTTTTTTTTTTCGGTACTGGGCATTGAACTCAGAGGCACTCAACCACTGAGCCACATCCCCAGTCCTAGTTTGTGTTTTATGTAGAGACAGGGTCTCACTGAGTTGCTTAGTGTCTTACCGTTGCTGAGGCTGGCTTTGAACTCGCGGTTCTCCTGTCTCAGCCTCCCTAAGTGCTGGGATTATAGGTGTGTGTCACTGCGCCTGGCCAATTCCTGTACTTTAAAAACATTTTTTCCCACTTAATTCTTGCATTGAACATATGCATTAAATGCCTGCTGTGTTCCTGGCAGGTCCCTGTAAGGCATGCTCTCTGCCCTCCAGCACCACATAGCCCAGTGGGGAAAGACAGATGATAGGGAAGCATCAAACTACAGTATGATAAGCAGTGGACAGACAGGGCACTGCCAGATCCACTTCAAAGCTTAGGGAAGAGAAGCAGGAATCGGGCGATGGGGGTGTGGGGAGGCCATGGCCAAAGGTCCAGAGGCACAAAGAAGCCAGCCTTGTACCTGCGTGAAACTGCAAAGCTTCCACCCCTCTTTATAAAATATGAGCTGGATGTCGAGAGTATTGAAAAGCAAGGCTTGCATACTCACATAATCACAGCCACTGGCCTTCGCGGGCTCGGTCTGTTGGAAGAGAAAAACACGCAGATAAGTAATCTCAAAGATTACATGGGAAATTAAGAAACAAAATTACACACTGTATGATCTCATACATGCAATTTCCAAAAAAACCAACTGTAAAAGTGACTGAAAACAAAAGCAAAGCCCCCCAACTGAAAATGGCCAAAGGACCTAAATTTATTTCTCCAAAGAAAAAACACAAATAGTCAATAAGCACGTGAAAAGTTGCTAAACCTCACTCATCATTAGGGAAAGCAAATAAAAAATCACAATGAAATATCTCTTTACACTCACTGGGATGGCTGCTACTTTAAAAAAAAGGGGGGGGGGTGTTGGCAGGGATATGAGGAAATGGAGCCCGTGTTCTCTGCTGTTAGGAATATAGAACTATGTAGCTGCCATAGAAAACAGCTTCATAGAAAATAGTTTGGAGGTTTCTCTAAAAGTTAAACATAGAAATTATCATATGACCCAGTAATTTAATTCCTAAGTATATACCCAAAAGAATTTCAGGCACTCAAACAGATACTAGGAGACCACTATTCATAGCAGCATGACATCCAATAGCCAAAAGCTGGAAAAAGCTCAAGTGTCCACCAGCAGGTGAATGGTTAAACAAATGTGGGAAATGCACACAGTGGAATACTACTCAACTGTAAAAAGGAAAAATTCTGGTACATGCTTCAATGTAGACAAATTTTGAATATATTACACCAAGTGAAAGAAGCCAGTTGCAAAGACCCAAATATTGTATGAGGCCCCTCAGTCAGTTGTGAGGAATAGGTAAAGTCCGAGAGTCAAGAAGTAGAATAGAAGCCATCAGGGCTGGTGGGAGCAGGACAGGGAATCATAATTTAGTGGTTGCCAAATTCCTATCTGGGATATTGAAGCAAAATTCTAGCAGTGATGGTTATACAACATTGTGAATGTACTTAATGCCACTGAATTCTATGCTTAAACATTATTAAAATGGCAAATGTTATTTTTACATGTAAAATAAAACATTTTAAAGAAAAAATATGACTGCAAAAATTTTTCTAAATGTTAATGGTTTTCTCTGAGTGGTATCTGTCTATGTCTCTCAGTATATGTTTTGTGTTTTTCTTAATGCATATGTATTTTACAAGTTTTTAAAACTTTAAATTTTATCCACAAAAGAAAAAGAAAAGAGCAAAAACACGACTCACCTGCAAAGATAAGAATCCATGCTCCACCTGTGCACAGGCGCCCTGGGAACACAGGGACACCATCTGCATGCTACCAGCCTACCACTTACTCACAAATGGCTTGTTTGCAGAGTTCAAAAACATGGTCTAGGAGCTCTCCCTGGGAAGGCATACATCAATCCTGATGACTCTGATACTTCTCCAAGCCCCAGGTCAATGCCAAAGCCCAAGCAGGACAAGACAACCACTGTCTCCTACTTCAAAGTGACACTCTCCCTTGGAATGCAGTTGCCCAGTCCTGGAGGTCTCCACAGAGGTGGAGGAGCCAGACCAGAGCCTTCCATTCAGGGGGAGGGAGGCACAGTTCTTCCTGCAACTCCCTCTGCCTAACACACAGGTGTCTGCTGCAGATCACCCAGGCTCCCCCTTCACCTTAGAGAAAGGAGAAGCTGATTGTGTCCTACCAACTAGCCCATGACCCTCTGCTCCCCTTTCCTGTGTCAGAGAGAAAGCATAAACAGTGTTGTAAGCATGGCTCTCAACTTGAAGCAAAGGGTTTTGGAACCAACTCTGCATGGAGAAGGGGCCCCTGGGACACTGCCAGTCTGCTCAGGGTTGCACCCTGCCCTCTGACTGAGGGGCTCCTGAACTGCTAGGGAGTGGGGAGCTGGTAAGTTGGGCTTGGTAAGGGCTTGGTAAGTTGGTCCCCTGTGCCATGATGCCATGAGGGGCTCCTGAACTGCTAGGGAGTGGGGAACTGGTAAGTTGGGCTTGGTAAGGGCTTGGTAAGTTGGTCCCCTGTGACATGATGCTCAGGATATTTCAAAGCCCACAAGTCAGAGAGACGGGAACCTTCCCTTGAAGGCCCCCCAAGTGCTACAGGCCATAGGAGACTGCCACATGGGTGCTGAGGGTGAAAGGTGCCTTTTCTTCTGGGATTGACTTTGGAGTTAGTTCTGTCATCCAGAATGAGCTAGAGAACAAGTACCAACAACGGCACCTCCCATGTCCAAGGAAAGTCGTGGCCTTATTCTGGGATCTCATGTTTGCTTTTAAACTCTGAGCACTAAAAAGTCAGAACTGAACTGAGAGTTACCTCACTCTCCTTGGGTCACTCTGTGTTGACACTCAGCTCTGAGGCAGCTGCCACATATATACACTGTGGTCAAGAGTTTGCTCTCTAGGGAGTCGCTGATGGAGATCTTCAAATTTCCAAACGTTTTCCAGCAGTTTTCTGCTGAGTCCACCCAGAGGGTGCAGAGGGGCTATTCACAGGGACCATGTGTCACCTCCTCCACCTGCCACTTTAGCCTTTGTGTACCTTACTGTAGTTGCCAACTTTCATCCACATTCTGTTGACTAGAAGCGGGTGTACCAAGAGGGGACTACATGAGAGCCACCCTGGGTCCCCTGGAGGTCTGTCTGCTGCACCTACTATGTAAACGGGACAACTCAAGGAACTGGAAAGTCTATAGGAGCACAGGGTGCAGGAGGTAGTTATTCACTCCTGGGGGATCTGTCACCTTAGAACACTGCTGAACTTGTGAGTCACAAAATACAAAGACTAACTGTATCTTTAACCAATGATCCTAACAGGGAAAAGGCTGAGTGTGGAGAATTTTAGGGATAGTGGTTTAAAGGTTGTATAGGCTGGGAAACCAAAAGAAATGTGTAAAGTGCTAAACAAGCAGTAGTAACACTGACATGCTAACTAGAGATGTGGACGGCATGTCTGTTCCAGCAGAAAGTCAGGTGTGGGCATTGGTCTGGGTTGCCCCAGGCGGTGCAAATGTGTGGCTTTTTTTAATGCTTGGTACAGGATAAATAGAAACAAGATCATAAATGCATCACTTTGCTTAAAAAAAAAAACAAAAATGAAACACCTGTTTTTAAACCAATATACCAGATTTCATCAAAAATCTCAAGAAACAGAGTTTTTCCATTCAGAAAAAGCAAATAAGAAATAGTGAACAGCGAGAGGCCCACCATTCCACGTTTAGTAGTTGGTTTAACAAAGACAAATAAGCCAAATTTGTCTTCCTTCCATGGTGACATCCAGGCAGATTTCCACTGCAGACTGTGGATCTCTGGGTGGCTGTGCCTGGAGGGCTGGGGATCAGGTGGCCTCAGGCCTGTTACTACAGCACTTCCTCCCACCCTAAGCGGGCCTTACTGCAAATGAGCTCATCACCGCTCTGCATAATTACCACATTTGGAGCCTTTCTTTTCTGAGGGTTTTTCTTAGGATTTCTTATATTATGCAGCAACTGTCATCATTATTTTGATGCTGTGGTTTGATAGCACCTTCAAATGCAAATTTGACAACAAAGCTGAAAATTGAGTGTGGCAAACAAAGCAGCTGATCCTGTAAAGCACACGCGTTTGAGCAGTAAGCCCTGCACATGACCCGGGATTTCGCATTTTATTGTAAGAACCGGAAATTTCTGAACACACACTTCAAACCAGAGCTTCACAGCAGAGCCTCCATTATTTCCTCTTACTCAGAGTTTCACATTCTAACTTCTCAAGCAGTCAGGATCCAGTCAGAGACCAAACATTCCCTCGGAATCTGTTCTCTTTGTGTCAATTATCTGAGAGTGATACACCAAATATTTCCCAACCAGAACTATCCCAGCAATGGCCAAAGAGAATGGCTGGCATATGTCCAGCAAGAGCTTGTCCAGCCCTGGTTGCTGGACGCAGGAGAGGTGGCAGGAAGGGAATCTCTGGCCAGGGACTGGGGGCCAGCAGGATGTGTAGGAGACCCGGCTGCACCTAACCAGGATTAAGTACTTTCACGTCTGAGCACCGTGTCCTCACAACTGCTGTGCTGCCCACGACATGGTTACAAGTCCTCTTCCCTCCTGCCCCACACATTCCTTGAGGGGAGATTGGAACTCAGATTCTAGGCGACAATGTGCATCCTCTGGATGGGCATATGAAGGACCCTGCGAGAGACAAATTACTTCTGCTTCTAGATCTGACTTCTCACCTCACTTGAAAACAACCTAGTGGTTCAATTGGCCCTCCTTTCAACATTCCAACCGAGTCTCTGTCTCGTTTGAAAATGTACCAAAGTTTAGAAAGAGAAGGAATTTTCCTAATCACAAATAAAGTCCTTTCTGAGGCTAAAGATTTGGAGATGAACAGGCCAGGATCCATTGTCTCTTCCAGAGAGAAGTCCTTGGCAAAACGGGCATTCGGGGGAAAGGATGGAGCATGTTCTTCATGGCTTGTGCTTTGTACAGGTTACACAGAGGTGCACTGGAAGAGAGCTCCTGTAGAAGCTCCTTCCTTCAAAGAAAAATGAAGGCTTCGCCTTTGCTGTTTTAATATGGCAATGTTTCACATTTAAATTAATACAAGAGAAGCAAGCCATAAGCCTCTGCTTTCCCTGCTGATGTTAACTGAAGGTCAGAAAGGAAGGGAAATCCATAATAGCAAGGAGAAAATTCCATTGTTTCTTTTAAATCAATCCTCAGGACCTAAGAAGTTAGCAAGCTCTAAGGATAACGAATTGTAAAGGAAGATGATTTTTATCTAGGTCATAAAACTTACAGCTGTTTTCCTCCGCTAATTTAAACGTAGAAGTGAAAGACATCTGGGAGGTGCCAATCCAGCAGGACCTGAAACATGGATCCGTGGGTTAGGACATTTATTTTTCATCCAGAGTGAATTGGCCTGAAATATATTTATCAAGGGACTACACTTTTAAAGCATGCATCTCACAGCTGCCTAAACAAAAAGAGAATTTCAGGATATTAAAGTAATGATTTCTTTTGAACTATGGCGATTAATGTAAGATGATAGAGACAGAGCGAAACAAACAATATTCTAAGAAGAGACCAAGGCTAAAGCATCATCTTGCCTCACCAATACTTTATTAGTTGCAGTTTTAGCTATGCGTGTTCTCAAAAGATGATTACCTGGAATTCTCTGGGCTCCATCTGAAGCTCTGAGCAGAGTGAACTTATTGATATCACACTATTGACAGATAATGCAGAGTGCTTTGTTCCAAGTAGCTGGTTCATTTGACGCAAGAGCCATGGATCATTTGAAATAAACCGTAAATGGCCATACGCAGTCTACATTAGACTTTGGGATATTTTTTAGTGGTTCTTTAATAAGAATTAAAATAATTTCTAGTTCTCTAATAACATGTTCAGGAGCTCTCTTGTGCTACACGATGGCTAGATGCTAAAAAGACAGAAATACAAAGACATAACCTCTGTCATCCTGGAATTCAAAACTTTAGTTTGGGGAACAGATAATTCCATAATTTCAAGAAAGCCTGAGAAACTTCATAATGGAAGTGCTTTGTCCCTCCCAGACAGAAACAAAGAAAAACAAAAAACTCTATCAGCAATGGGCAGGAGCAGGAATAGCCTTAACCGGAATTTCTCTTATGAGCCACATGTAAGGAAACAGCCCTCAGCTAGGTGGGACAGACATCCTGATGGGAAATGGGAGCTCAGGAAATGCGTGTGGAACTGCTGACGCCTAACGCAGACCGGAAGTCCCTGGAGGAAATCCAGGGTTCAAATTACTGGGGTACACAGAGACCCCCCCCAAAAAAAACTTCTAGAGTCATAGAGTAAAAATAATTAACTTTTTCCTTCTGAGAGTTTTCATTACATTATGTTCTCATTTTCTTTCAATAAAACATAAGTGGAAAACTTCTCAAGGATTATTTATAAAAATGCTTGAAAAAACTCTAGCATTGGCTGTTCCTATTTCTATAAAATTTAAAATTTCTGTCCCCAGAGGGTAAATAAAATATTAAATGCTTATGCCCATAGAATTAAGAGCAAAAGTGATTGCTCAATATGGAGATATGTTTAGAAGAGTTCTGTGTAGTGCATCCACCTATCTCAATGCCTCCCCATAGCCTAGTTCCCATGTGATGGAGGAGAAGGAGGCCCACGTGAGAGCTGTGGAATTCGTTCCGCATGAAGCAGGACGTTCTATGCTCTCAATGACCAAGTCCTCTTTCCCAGTCCAGCTAAGACTTGGGCCCACCCCGAGGACCCTGGACTGACCTAGGCTCCTGCATTAGGGACCCTGCTCCCTCTAACTCCGTGGACCTCCGTTTGCTTACTGTAGATGAGAGGGAGGGCCAGAGGTGTTTATTTCTTGCTTGGATTCTGATAACTTGCCCAGCAGCATCAATGGGAGCACTTACGCAACAAGTCCCAGCTGTAGAGATCCGAGGGTGCTGGCTGAGCCCACACCTCCGTGTCCTGCTTGGGTCATAATCCCATCCCTCTGCCCCCAGTGGAGGGCATTAGGCTAACACCTGAGACTCTTTCTTTAGGCTTCCCCTACCCCTGCAGCTCACGCGGTCACAGAGCCTAAGTCCAAGTCACAAGGATTGACCACAGCCACATGCACCACTCCTGACCTTGTTCAGGCCTGGGTAGTCCTTGCCTGGGAGATTAGGAAAGATCCAAGTGGCAAACACCCAGATCACTGGAGAGCTTTCTCCTATCTCCTATGGCCCTACAATGGAATGAAGTTATCACCTCGCCTCTGCTCTTTGACAGCACTAAGTTGTCCCTATTGAGCTGGTCCTTCTCAGCTTCTCCGAATGGGTCTAGAGCCGTGGTTCCAGAGGTTTTTGACCACACACCACTGTATAGATATAAATATTTCTATATACTTGTATGCTTACATTACTATGCCCTGTGTGTATGTTCATGAACAACATTCAGTTAACAGGTCGTATGGATTATAAAACATAAACATAGAACCTCTAAGAGCATGAAATTAGGCAAGAAAGAGAAATGGGGTATGATGTTTTCTCTGAACTCTTGGGGTCATCTTGCATGCCCTTCTTGGAGACCACTGATTTCAAAGCTGACTTTCCTGAGTGACCTAGACATTTACGTCACTAACCCATCCTTTCTAGCCTTTCGTAATTCTTCATTAGTCCTTATTTATATTCTTAAAATTTGGATGTGTAGGAAATATATGAATTTTTATGCTTTGGTGAGAGGAAGTCAAGTTCACCAGGCATGTTATATTAGTTCAAATCATTGCCACGAAGACCCTTCGCCCATCCCAGCCCTCCTAACTCTATCCTCAGCACTCATTTTTCTCTCCCTTTTGTTGGATATAACTGTGGTTTCCTTCTTATAGGAAAATTCTCTTCTTTATCTGCAAAGTTGAGGTGGCAAAGAGGTAGAAGGTCAGTTGAGGTTGCAAAAAGGTCAGTAAGGAACACCCAGAAAGAACATTCTCTCATCCTCGTGATTCTGTGATCACACTTTGTTTTTCTTTTCTTTTTTTTTTCTTTTAATTCTACTACCCAGTTTAATCACAATTCATTCACTGGATTGAGCCACTGATAGTTTTTGGTTGCTTCCAAAAAATTTTTTTCTATACAAAAAGTGCTTTATGTTTAAAGATCAACCAGCAAAAATTTCCCTAAGATGATGTAAAACAAAGTTTTCTGACTGTCCCACAGTAAATCCAAAGAGAGTGACAGCATCCTAATAACCAGTAACAAATAATGTACACACTAAAGAAACCATGTGAGGTGTGGTGTTTAAAAACCTGTGGTATCTCATCACAGAGCCTCCACTCAAGTTGGAGGCAGTAGGGTATACTGGCTGAGAAGACCTTAAACCAGAGTCCCAGCTTTCACTCCATCATTAACTAACTGTGTGACCTTGAACAACTGAATCATTAACCTCCAGGTCTCAGCGTCTTATCTGCAAAATATGGCATCTCTGTCTATTAACTTTATGGGGAGATGAGTGTTCACAGAGATGCTAGTACAGGGCCCAGCGCATAGCAGATCCACGCAGTGACTACCTCTCTACTCTTCATACAAACCCTTAAAGACTATGGTCTGTGTCCACCCCATCCCCACATTTAGTGCCAAGCAAGAATCTTAGCTGGAGCTAATGTGGAACATTCTTGCATTGACCAACACAGGTAATCTCCTACCCTTTGATAACTTAACTCCATAGAAGTGAAAATGCTCCCACAGTTCTTACACTTTGAAGATTAAAGATCTCCAGCAACATAGCAACCACTGAGGGTGTGCTGGGCAGTGCCATCTACCCGTGAAGCTGTGAGCACCGACTCGCAGGTGTGCAGCTCTGAGCTCTGCAGTGTGGGAGCAATGAGCTGCACTATCTCTATCCACCAGCAGCTGTGCCTCAGAGATCCGCAAATCCCTTCTCAGGGTCAATTCCACAATGCAGGTCTCTGCTCTGGGGGTCGAGTCTAATCCCCTCTATTTGGTGATTGGGTAATCCTCCAGCCTGCATCTCTGAGGATAAACCTTATCTTATTCCTGGGAGGGAAGCAGGCCCCTTGGCTTTTCTCTCCATATATGGCCAGATTAGTTTCTGTATAACAGTGTTATGTGTACACAAAAGAAAAGCAGAGATAGTTAAATGAGTTCTAAAATTCTCTGCCTTAATTTATAAGAAAACTGGGCCAGAATTTTAATCATTAGTCCCAATACAAGAAAATGGGTTATTAAAAAATGTTAGACCAAGAAAACATTCAGCCTCACCATTAGAACACAGAGAGACAGGCAGCCCAACCTCAATGGTTTCCCCACATTAATGGCCAGGAAGACCCCAGCCCAAAGCCCAAATCCCCTGTGGTGATGGACACATGCTAGGATGGTACTCTTTCCCTCTAAGCAGAAAGGCACATAAAATTGATCAGTTCTGAAGCAGTTTTTGCTACATTAGAAGACAATGGTTCGATTTCATAATCTGTTGGGTAGGTGGTGGGTCATAGTGAACAGACATTTTGTACTTGGAATTAGATGACTTGGGTTAGAATCCTGGTTTGTTTGTTTTGGTACCAAGGATTGAACTCAGGGGTACCAGCCCACTGACACACATCCCCAGCCCTATTTTGTGTTTTATGTAGAGACAGGGTCTCACTGAGTTGTTTAGTGCCTCGCCCTTGCTGAGGCTGGCTTTGAACTCGCGATTCTCCTGTCTCAGACTCTCAAAGTGTTGGGATTACAGGCATGTGGCACTGCACCCAGCTGTTTGTTTGTTTTTATTTACTACCTATGTGAGCCTAATAAATATATTCCTAAACTAGAAGCTCCAGCTTTCTCACATGTAAAGTATGGGAAATAATGCCAACCTCATAGATGTACTGAGAGACTGACTGAAAGAAGAAATGTGAAAAATGCCTGCAGGGCATCGGGTCCTAAAAATGACTCGTGGCTCCCGGCTTGGTTTTGTATTCCCAGATCTATCTCAGCTCCCTGACCTGGAAATTTAAACAGAATTCCAAGCTCTGCTTTTGGCAACATTTATGATTGATCTGGATCTATACTCTGTTGGTTAATTATCCTGCATTAGTGATTTTTACTGGATCTCAGATAGGTTTTGATGAGTTCGCTCTGCACAGATTTTCATCATGATGACCTTTGCCACGCTTACATAGATCCATAGATTCCATCTATTTTCTCATGTGTTTGAGAGTCAGTGCGGTTATGCTCTTCAACTGTAGCATCAGTTTCATGGAGATGAGTTTAAATAGTTTTCAGCGGCTGGGTATGAATTGGGCTTTTTTCCTTCAAGCCTTCATTTGAAAATGGCAAAAATATTCCATAACCTATGACATCTCAACAGCACAGCATTTCCAGGAAAAGTGCAAGTGGGAGAAGACAGAGGGAGTGCGACACCTGCCCCTGCTTCGTGGAAGCGTGACTCACCCGAGGGGGCGGCCAGCCGTGGGGGTCCCAGGACCCTCTTCCACAGCGCACAGCCTGGAGCCTGGCAAATAGGCCTGGTGCAAAATTCTCCGGGATGCTCTGGTGAAGCTCCGAGGAGCACGTAAGGCAGCAAGGAGATGGTGCAGCAGCCCCTCATGCCACCAGTGCTTCATCGGCTGGAGGTCAGCTGCAGCATAGAGGTCAAGTGCATCAGTGGGGCTATGAGATCTGGGGCCAGAGGACGCCTCGGCATCCCACCTCTGCAGTTGGTGGACTCCGTGATCTGCCTGAAACTGGAGGCTTGGGTTCTGTCATTTTCAACCCAAGGGCATTCACCTCTGTTGTTTCACACCTGCAAAGGTGTGGGCCTTCTCTACACCATCAGGGACCCAGTGAGGATTCCTCAGTAGTGTTTCCTGGATCTGTCTCGCTATTTTCTCCTTTGCTCTCCAAGACAAAAGTGCTCACAATGTAATCATGGATTAACTAGGTGATAAGTGCAAGTCACCAACCTTTCACTAAAATTCATAATATACGCTGAATTTTGATGGTTAAAAAATCCATTTATAACTGATAATGGCTAAAAATGCACACATGGTGAAATTAATAAAAACAACAAACAAACAAAGTCATCATTAGAAGAGTTAGACCTTCAAAGGCAGATTCAGAAAAGTGAGCTGAGAAACAAGGACCCGCAAAAACAAATGCCACAAGTTAGAATCTGCACAATTTTATATAGCTAGAAAATTAATTTGTTGTATCAAATTTGTAAGACTTAAATGGAAAAGAATTGTACACCATGCAAATAATCTCATAAAGTCTTTACATTAAGGGAAATAAGCGCAGCCCAGAGGTGCATACCATGTGTCCTCACTCAAAGCTGGATGCTGGGATAGCAGAGTAGACCCGTGGTCAACTAGCCAGTGGGCACGATCTGGATGGCTGGATGACAAGAGCCAAAACACACAGTCCACGGGTGAAATGAGCTCTAGTGTGGCCCTAGCCCACAGCTATTTAAAATGTATTTCATAAAGACAGAAGACAGCAGTTCACAGTTTCCCAACACAAGGAAATGACAGATGTTTAAGGAAATGGAAATGCTAATTGCTCTGTGGGATCATTACACAATGCATACAGGTATCAAATGACCATACTGTACTTCATAAATATGTGCAATTGTTTTTTTTTTTTTGTTTTTTTTTTGTGCAATTGTTATGTATCAATTTAAAGAGAAAAATTTAAAAACAAGTGAAAAAGTTAAACTTATCAAAATAGATGTGAAGTAACTCATGTGAAAAGCTGATCTAAGGATCTACACTAGCCTTGAGAAGTCCATCTGGGGAACCATTTCCCCCATGTGAATTTGTCAATGTTGTTTTGTTATCTGACTCACCTTGATACTGCTACAGATTCCCACAACATCCGGGGAAGATGAGCTGGCACTATCTGTTAGGATTTAGCACATGCACATTCTTTGACCCCAAAAGCTCAATTTTGAGAAAAACAACAGTGCCAGTACATAGAGATTTGTGTGCAAGGTGGTTTATTCCACTTCATCTGAGATAGCAGAAGCCTGAAGACAATCTGCATGCTCATGGCAGACTGAGTGTCTCCACCTAGCATTGGAAAGAGAGCAAGAATGTTTTGCTAGGTATGCGACAAAGTGGTAGGCAGCATGGTACAATCCCCTTCAGGGGATTGTACAGATGAACAAACAAGAAAGGCTGAGCATGAGAGACAATACAGCTTAGTAATTGGGATTATCTGATGCTTGAATGGTATGTCTGCTTCCCACTGTGTGGCCTTTGACAAATTACTTGGCTTCTCTGTGTTGAGCTTCCTAATCTATAAAATGAAATGAATACTTGCATTTATCTCACAGGGTTTTATGAATAGTATAATATATATCTCGCCCTTTAAGAAAATACCTGACATAGCTTATGCACAAAAGTTTTATTTGCTATTACTTTTATTATTATATTTAATGTTTGTGTTTACATAAACAAAAGAAAAAACATGGAATTTATAACAACTATTTAGCACCAGTTATATGAAAAGAATAGATTTAGAGGAGGAAGCAAAGACTCAAATTTTGCATAAATACTTAATTTTAGGTTGAACTTTTGCAATGAATATGTGCTACCTTTGCAATTCAGATGACTGCAATTTTAAAACAATAGAAAGATTTTAGTAAAGGGCATCCGATAAACCCCAACATGCCGGTGCATGCATGAACCCCACAGGTGAACAGTGCAGACAGGGACTGTGGGAGGCCTTTTCATGCAAAGACTGTGGCCACATTTCTCCTCATCTGTGTAGGGACAGTGTCTTGAAGGTTCATGGTCCTTATCACCAACAAAGTCGTTTGGTTATTGTTTCAACTGCATTAAAGTGCTTTTTGTTTCTATAATGTGCTGAAGATTTGACAGTTTCCATTAGCACCTCTGTAGAGAGCAGTTGCAAAATAAAAAGAAAATTATATAATTACAAAAATATTAGACCAATTTTTTCTTATCATTTTCTATTACTTTTAAGTCAGTAAACTTTTACTGAAATTCTAGGGTAAAGTTGAAAGCCTGAAGCATTTTATTGCTAAACTATGCAAAATATTACCATAAATGTAGCAAAATCACACATATTGCCTTTAACTTGAGAGGAGCAGTACCATGTGCCTTTGCTACTTAGTTGTGTATCTGGCTGTGCTCACTGTCTAGAAGCAACTCATTCCTTGTGCAGGCTACCCTCTTCCTCAGGGTCTGCTCTAACAGCCTCAAGACATCTGTCAAGTATTATTGGGAAATTATTATTTTTGCAAAGTGTTTTTGCCACATTTATTGCTTCTTGCTAATGCAGCTATTGTGAGTTTCAATGTGTTTAACACAGTGGTGGCCCCATTAAGAAGTACTTGAACTTTAAAAGGGAATCAATCTACAGTCTCTACTAGTTTTCAGGTTCTGGAAGATAAGCTTTCCCCCAGGCAATGGGGAGCGGCATGTGCCTTTGGTCAGCCCAGGTGGGCCTTAACCCGTCTTCGTGGGGGGACACAAGGTCACAGATCCAGAGATGGGATCCCATGATGAGATCCCATGATAAGTGTTGAGAAGGATGGGCTCAGGGTGACCCCCAGGGTGGGGAGGGATGCACCAGGCGGCAGCAGGGGAGGCCCTCAGAGGAAAGACCCGGAGCAGGCGTGCAGGACCATAGGAGAGCAGAGGCTTCGGAGAAGTCACGAGGAAGCACGGACCAGAGTAAGGCCCTAGTGAGAAGCATCTCACATCTCAAGAGATGATGGATTTAAGAGTCTGCTCTCTGAATTTGCTAGAGAAGCCTGAGATATACTCTCAGGTATTCTGGGGAAACTGATTTGAGGACTCGGTGCCAGACACTATTTCTTATTTTTTCTTTCTTAAAGACGCTTGACTTTAACTACAAACTTATAAGTAAATGGGAGGCCTTCTGAGTTGGGGCATCTTGTGCTAGCCCCAGGGACTCCTGCAGCCTCTCTGTCCTATCCACCAGCTGGTCCTCCCTGCCATCAACTCTGCAGATCCATTGACCTTGCTGAGCCACTTTGGATCTGTGCCAGACCTACGGCTCTGAGGCGGCCTGGATCACCGCTGCTCCATCTCCATCACCTCTAGCACGCTGCGGTCTTCAGCTCACTACCTGCCAGCCGCGCCCACATGGCTGTCACTCTCTGCTGCCTGGCATCTGAGCCACAGGTGTGTGAGCCAACCGCTGTGCTGGGGAACTCACAGCATGGTATGGGAACAGAGGCATGTGGAGGAGGCTGGGGGCACACAGAGGTGAGGACAAGTAAGGATCCAGGTAGGGTCAGTATGAGCCTGGACAGCTGCAGGGCACGTGTGTCCTTTACTGTCCCCTGGAAAAATGGAGCTGACCTGAAATAGCAGAATTGCTCATATATCTTGCAAAGATGATCTGCACACATTAAAAGTGGCACGTTGATTTGTCATCAACCAGGGGACACTGAGCAGTGCTGGCCAGACTCAGTAGGATCCTAGTCCCTGCTGCTGCCCAGGACTGCCTCCTGCTGTGGAAGAGGAAGGCTCACTGTAGCACTAGGTCCCTGTTCCAGGGAGTGCAGCAAAGGAGCTAAGAGGACACACACTGGGCTGGGACCCTGCCTACCAGTCATCAGCTGTGCGAGCCTCAGCGAGTCACTCGAGCTCTCTGAGCCTGCTTCAAAGGTTTTATGAAAATGGCATAGAAACCTTCTGCCCATTTCCTGCTGCTGCTAGCTGTCATTGTGCGGTTGAGTGATCTCAGCTGTAATTAACCTGCGTCTGAGTGGAATCCACAAGTAACTGTCAGATGGGTGGAAAGACAATTTGGAATAGAAGGGCCTAAGGCTGGTGACTGGAGTGGTAGTGGTGGCAGCAATGACAACAGCCACCACTCATTCCACACCAACGGGGCCTGGCACCTTGCACCAGCTCTGGTGCTCAGCTCCTTCAGAAAAGGCAACCTGCTGGCTCCTGGCCCCTCTTGGGGAGGTGTCTATGGACGAAGGGATGGAAGAGTCCCTAAGAGAGGAAGACTTGGACCCTCAAGGGGAGTGGCCGCTGTGCAGTTGATGGGCTGGGCCTTGAGGATGCACAGGAATCTTCCAGAAGGAAGTGGGGAGCATCTCCAACACAGCACAGCAGACCCAGAGAGGCTGCGTACAGGTTGGCCTTGTGGGGAAGCAGCACCTGTGCAGCACCAAGGAGATGCAGGACAGGTCTGGCGGGCTTTCCTTGCTCAAGGAGGGCTAGGGGAGGGGACTTGAATTCAACAGTACCTACGGTCACGGGCAAGATCTGTGGAGCCTCAGCAGCCCACACAGCAGGAGACATCGTCACTCCTCTGTAGATGGGAAGACTGGGTTCCCTGGGGTCCCTTTTCCCAGGTCCCCACAGCATCTCAGCAGGTGCAATCCACTTTCTTCTTGCCGTCCCACCACTTTTCTGAAACCCCAGAGAAGTCCTCAGGAAGGGGTCCCCAGGCTCACCCTCCCTACCCTGGCTCCTGCCCTTGCAAAGTGACACCAGCTCATGATGGCAACATCAGTGATGCCAACAGCCTTAAAGACCCCACATGGCAGTGCAGCCCTGTGGTCTACCAAGCACTGTGTGTAACTCTGGGCTAGTTACTCAACCACTCTGTGCTCAATTTCCTCTTCTGGATCACCTGGTACATACCTGTGGTTTCCCTGAGGAAAAACCAAGTTGTACACATCAGGGCCCGAGGAAGCACCTGCCATGGACATGCCATAAGTGTCCGTGGCTCAGTGACCATTGATCTCATTGGCCCAGTGAAGCTTTATGGATAAATACTGTCACCATGCTGCAGACGAGAAACCGAGGCTCAGGCAGTGTGTAACTCCCAGCCACAGCCTCAGAGCAACCGCGTAGACCTGTAGGCCTGGCTGCTGCCTGCAGAGCTGCCTGCCCTCCACACCACCCCGCCGGGTGGCAATGTATGCCTACATGTCCTCCCACTGCCCCCGAGAGACATCACATGTCCCCCAAGACGGAATCAAAAAAGAGACACTAGTGACCATCGTCACATGGCGAAGGCATGGGAAACAGCCGAGTCTATTGGTGGCCCCTCAGCTGCCCCTGCTGCCCCAAGCACCAGTGGGCTGATGGCCACTCCTGGCTCTTGGGCTCCTGCTGCAGAGGCTGCTGTGCTCAGTACCTCCAGCCCGTATGCAACCAGCCCAAGGCATTATTGGATGGTGATGAATCACACGTGCATCCTGCCTATTGACACCCGGGTAGCTCAGGCCATTAGTCACGCTCCATGTGACGAGGACCAAACTCGTCACAGAGTCTAAACTGACCGATAAATCCCTGTCAAATGCATAGAATAATTTAGGTGATAATAAAAGGCAACTGGTTTGGATTTTGATTTTATTGGCAGACGTTTCCACTGCCTAAATGTCATTTAACTCCTCAGGACACAGTGATGAGGGCCCTGGACGTCAGGGGCAGGGCTGCAGTGGGGATAAAAGGTGCCAGCCTCCTGACGCCAAGCTGAAAGGCAGGTCTGATACGGAATTAGCAATCCATGGGGAGCCATCCATGGGGAGAAGCACCCAGAAGGGTTTGAGGAGCCCCATGGTGCACGGTATGGACACAGTTGCTATGGTTTGGGGGACAGAGCTGGAACCAGGACATCATGGCCTGGTGGCTTCCTCCCTTCACCTCTACTCAGTGGCAAAGCTCACAGGGTCCCACCAGGGGCTGTTTGGTTCTGCACTGGAGCCATGGCCTCTGGGCAATGCCCTGAGATCTGGTGTAGGTTCCAGCAGCGATGCCTGGACCACTCACTTCCTCCTGCCATTGGTCCCTGGAAATGTGGATGGAGGCTAGCAGAGCCCAGCCTTGCAAACACACGTGTGTGCATTTGTTGCAGACTCTACAGTTCCGACGACGTTCTTCCTAATTCACAGAGTGTTAATGGCCTCCATCCATGGCTGTGGGGCTTGATGACCATGTCAGAGGCCATTTCCAAATCTGAGGCTGAGGAGCTTCAGATTCTGAAGCCATTGAGAAAGGGGAACGAGGGCAAATGCTTAACGTAATGGTTGCTTGAGCCCCATTAGAGATGGAGTAGCGAGCATCCCGTTCTGACTCCCTGCTCAGACATTCTGACACGTTCACGTCTGCAGAAGGTCAGGGAGGAACGGTGGTCTCTGATGCTCCCAGGGTGCTTCGCTCCTAGTGGCCCTGCAGGCTCCTTCCCTTTGCAGCCTTGCCCCCCACTCAGCCCTGGAGCCCCTGTGCTCATGGCTCCCTCCTCTGGGGGATCCCACCTCGCTTCACAGCAACAAAGCCACCCACATGGGACTAATTCCATGCAGATGCTCATCCCAGACACACCCAGCTGCCAGCTTGATGTCTCCACCTGGATGTCCGCTGCGTATCAGGATTGCTGCTCTTCCCGCTGTAATCTCAGTAATAATCCCATTCCAGCTGCATGAGCCAAAAGCCCTGGTGTCACTCTGCACTCTTACACCCACATCTAACCCAGCAAGTGTCCTGGTTTTTGTTTTGTTTTGTTTCAAATTATACCAATATGCATCCCTGTGGACCAACAATGTACCCATGCAGCACTGACTTCTTCTTAATGGACACTAGTAAGTGTGCTTGTCAGTAGTTCTTTAACTATAATGATACAGTGTAAGATTGTATTGGTGAAAGATAGCGTGTGCTCCATATTAATATCAGCTGGATTTGAATCTGCAGTTTGCCTGATCAGACTCCTTGTGTAGTATTATTGAGCAGCTATAGGAATCCGTGGTGCCATCCATTCCTGGGTGGCACATCCTTGGCTTGTTCTCAGGATACCAATACTGTGGCGACCGTGGCAACTCCCTGGGGACTGAAGCTGGCCACACAGCCCTGCTCTGTCCTGCCGCCCACAGCCTGGCAGGAGGGGGACATGTACAGGCTCACTGACCTTCCCTACAGTACTGGTGAGAGCAGAAGGCCACTGGGCCGAGGCTGTGCCGGGGCTACCCAAGTGGCGACTTTCCCATGTATGGGAGGCCAAAGTGGGGGGTGCGTCTTTACCTTTGCAGCTCAGCTCCATGAGAGCCAAACTCACACTTCCAAATGCCCCCTCAGCCTCTGAAGGTGTGCAATCCGAGTGTCCACCTCACGGAGCATCCAGTACTTTCAAAATAAGACTGAGCCTTCGCAGCTAAAAGCACATGGGTAATATCCTGGTTAATGAATCGTACTGTTTTTCTGTGGTGCCTCAGTTCTAAAAATCTGAGAAAGCCAGATGAAGAAGTCATGATATATTAATGATCTCAAATGTGCGCTGGAATCGGCAGAACAGAAAGTGGCATGAATAATTCAAACAAGACACCCTTTTTTTTCCTTCTTGCAAAAGGTTGACGCATGAATAGAGGTGGCGGGAGCTTCTGTAGAGATGGCTCCTGCAGGCTGCTGTCCGGCCGTCTCCTGGCACTCGGAGGGTTCATCAGGTTCAAGCAACACAAGAGTCCATCCAGTCAGCCTAAGGGGTTATGTCGGAACCTTCTGGCACCATGTTTGGTTTCTCTTGGCTCTGGCAGATGCTGACAAGATTTTGATGCCCAGTGCACTCAGATCTCTGAATTCTGAAAGAGGGTCCCCACGAGGAAAAAACAGCAGGAAGCAATCTGGGCTTGTCACCACCATGCAAGGGACAATTGAAACTGGAGACAGAAGGTCCTGAGAGAGGCCCAGCCAGAGCAGCCAGGGCAGGTAGCCCCCACACAACATCCTTTTAGGGTGAACACTCTTGCTGTTCATCTTTTCACTTAAGCTCTTTTGAGAACACAGCTATTATGCGCCAAAGAACAGCAGTGTCTTTCTGCTGAGCACAGCTTGTCATGGGCTGGAATGTGCAAGTGAGGCTGGGTCTCCTCCAGATCTGTGTGATGAATACTGCTGCACTATGTAGATCTGACGTGTGTGTGACACTCCCTGTGTGTGTGCATACTTACACACATATACATGTACAAATGACACACACCCACTGAATGTGTTTAACAGCACAGGACAAAATGTTTTGAAAGAAAATTGCTGTCTGTGCTCAAGGCTCAAATTAATGAAGAATCCGGATTTAAGTGTTTAAGACTAGCCTCAGAAGACATGAATTTAAACTTCTCTTTCAGAGGTTCAGTAGAAGATGAATCAATAGGCACTCAGTCAATCCATAAATTAGCTGCCGCAGTCTTGTCTTTTAAAAGTTGGCCCAAAGGGATTAGAATAAAGGGGCAACTAAAGAAATCAGTTCACAGGATCAGTAGCAGTTCAAAGCAGAGGAAAGAGCAATCCTCTTACATATCCATCCACCAATCCTCCTTCCCTGATGCTTTCCCTCCATCCATCCATCCACCCATCCACCCACCATCCATCCATCTGCCCTTTCATCCTCTCATCTATCCGTCCATTCAACCATTTATCCATTCACCCATCTCATCTGCCCCTTTGTCCATCTATCTATCCATTCATCCATCTGCCCATTCATCTACCTGTTCATCCATTTATCTATCCCTCCATCCAGTCATTCACCCATCTGCTCATCCCCTCATCTATCCATCCATCTACCCATCTATCCAACTGCCCATCTATTCATCCCCATCCACTTGCATATCTATTTATATGCCAAGTGTATTTTGGCATCAAGCTCTGTGCAATGTGCTGTAGGTATGAAATAAAGGCAAGAACCCCTCAATTTGCCAGCTCTCAACCTGTGGGTGAGATAAACAAGGACCCTGTAACTTGGCTACTGTGTGCTGAGCTATGAGGAGGGGATAGGAAGTGCTGCTAGCCAGCGGGTGCAGGGACCGGCAGCACCAGCTAAGATTTGACTCTGCAGAGCCAGGATACAACTCCTTTCTGTCAGAATTAAAATACATTGTTTCCTATTTATACCTTGTAACTGATTTAAATATTCTATGTGTTTTAGACACTTTCCATATTGCTCCACATACTAAAGAATGGTGCAATGACTATTTTTCTACCTTAATCACAGCTGTGTATGCATCATAGGAATAAATTTTACTAAACATTTTATACATTGTTTAAAAGTGGACTGTGCCTATAATCAAATGATATTTGCTTATTTTTATTTGAGCACCTGCTATGACATTAACAACTTCTGAAGGCAGTAGCTATTTTCATTGTTTGGATAAATATTTGTCTTTCAAATATTCATTCTCCACTTCAGATTGCTTTTTAGATGGACAAATCCGGGAAAGGAAACTGAAGTTAGTTTTACTGTAACAAAAGGGATATATACCAAGTAGACAGACAGATAGATGGCAGATAGATAGATAGATGATAAATAGAAAGATGATAGGTAGATGACAGATCATAATAGAAGATAGAACGATAATTGATATAGACAAAATGCTTTAACCGCATTTTTCAAGTAGTTCCTCACTTGCAAAAATCACATCAAAATTATTTATTTTTTAAAAATATTTTTTTAGTGTATATATATCTTTATTTTATTTATCTTTATGTGCTGCTGAGGATGGAACCCAGTGCCTCACACATGCGAGGCAAGCGCTCTACCACTGAGCCACAATCCCAGCCCCCAAATTATTCATATTAATGAGCTATAGTAGAATATGAGGTGCAAAAACATCATTGCTTTAGACCTTTGATAGACCTTATAAGCTTTTCTTACTTTTAAAAAGTCACAAACTCAGGGTGAAAAAAAAAAGCTTCCGGGGCACAGTGGCTCAGACCCTGTGCTTCAAGGGTTACTCTCTTCTCCCCTCTTTGGTCCTGGAAGGGATTTAACAGGGCAGTGGAACCAGGAAGGGCAGTTGGAACTGCAGGAGGAGATGGCATCCTTGTCCCCCTGCCCAGCTCTGGGCCTTCACCCCAGGGGCAAAGTCACCAGGAGAGAGGTCTCTTGCATGGGCCAAGGCGGGGAACATGCATCTCCTTTACGTTTACTTGTCCTGATGTAAATTCATTCCACATCACATTTGTGATTCTGTTATGTGTAATACATAAATTCTACTCCCTCATTTGTTCCTTACAAACTAGAGGCTCTTCAAAAGGTTGTAATGATGCAAAGTACATTAGAGCACCTCAAACGTGCTCCTCTGAGAGGGCTGTCATGGGCTTGGCTGGTTTGCTGCTTCAGAGGTGCTGGGGATGCACCTGGGGCCTTCCAGGTGCCCCATCACTGAAGGAGGCCTGCCAGGGCACAGTGCATGCAGTCACCTGAGGTTGGTGAGCATCAGGAATGGCTTCTGCACATGTGAGGTGCACTTTCTCTCTGTTGAGCAGTGTGATGACTCTTAAGTCAGTATAGCTTGGGCATTCTACACAGGCGGGAAATGTGCTTGCTTTTCTACGGAGGATAGAAGCTCATGAGGCCAGGGGCTGTCATATTGATGGCCTCTGGGGACTAGAACCCTGTGCATCCTCCCCAAAATGCTCCCACTCCAACGATTACAGCACAGCCCTGAGTCGCTGCCCAGCTTCCCCTCAACAGCCTGTCCTCCCTGGCTCTGGAGCTGTAGACAGGCCCACAGCAGAGGAGCATCAGGGCCTGAGTGACCAGGACCTGCTGATCACTCATACAGCCAAGCCAAAGTGTGACCGGGAAGCCTTTCTCAAAAGCCCAGGAGGACTGGAGCAGGCTGTGGGAGCCCTGCTGTGCCCAGGGGCCCTGCAGCTGCCCAGCTCACATGCCTGTCCTTGCCCACTGCTCCTGAGGTGCAGGTGGCAGTGTCTCAAACCCTGCAGAAGCTTCCATGCTCCCCCAAACCCTTCCTCGTGGGCACTCTGCACCTTCCCATCCCCCAGCTAGGCTGGCCAGGCTTTTTTTAGTTTTCACTTATTTGCAGTGCTGGGATTGAACCCAGGGGGTTCTACCACTGAGCTTTTTAGACAGAGTCTCCCTGAGTTGCTGAGGCTGTCCCTGAATTTGTGATCCTCCTTCCCTAGCCTCCCAAGTGGCTGGTAATACAGGCGTGCACCTCGACGTCCAGTTCCATCGTACATTCTCGCAAAGAATGTACGATGTACATTTCAGTTCTACGTATGCTCTGATGGTCCTCCGGTCTTAAGGAAGTGTGGGCAAAGGCAGCGATGAGGAGCAATGAGGAGGCCTCGGGAAAGCCCCCAGAAAGATCCCGAGAATTCAGCCCACCTCTGAGCCCGGGCCTGTTTGGGCCTCTTTTCCTCATGGGGCCCTCTTTCTGGGCCCCCTAGGCGCCTTCTTGTAGTCCAGGCCCCCTGGCCCTCCCTCAGGCTCTTCTTACTCCCCATCCATCATTCAATTCGTTGAATCTCGCAAACCATCCAACAGCACACTGAGTGCAGATTTTTTGTGCGCTTCATTGATGTGCAATTTGGAACTCCTCTGTTTGACCCACAGCACAGCATAGCTTGTTCCGCAGGCACTGGACCACACTCCGCCTCCCGTTCTCAGCCTGGGGCCCGTGTGCAGGGCCTTTCACTGACACTCCACTTTGCTTTCTCCCTGTGAGATGATCACTGTTAAGTCACCGACTTAAATCGGTGCGTTCACAGTCACATTTCTTTTCTGGAACTCTGATTTTGATTTAGGAAACATCGTCAAAACCCATGGCTTCTTAGGAGAGACAGTATTAGGGAACCAAAGAAATAGGCCCTGGCTCGCATGGCTGTCGCACACCTTGGAAGTAAACACCATGAAAATCCTGAGGCAGAGCTACTTCAGTGGAAGGGAGACAGTTGCATCACCAGGAAATCTTTGGGGACTACTCCACCAAAATCCAGGAGCTGCCCCGTGCCTGTGTGAGCTTGGTTCACACCCTCGGCTCAGACATGACCATGCATTTGAGCAGCAGCTCTGGTGAGGGCAGTCGGGAGTACCAGCCCTAAACAACTCCCTTGGGATTGGTGCCACTTGAACTTTGACAGCGGCCCTCCTTGGCCCCACCAGAGACGGGAGGAAATCTTCTCTGCCTGGAAATGGAAGCCTAGGTAAGAAGCAACACCCGCCACCTCTGTCTGCAGCAGAGCATGTCCCTAGGTCTGAGCCGACAGCGTGTTAATATTTGCTTGGATGTGGAGCGGGAGCAGGTCCCTGGAGGCCTTACCCTTTACAATCCTTCCTCTGGAAATACTCTCCCCAAGAAACAGATGGCAGCACCCTGGGTCTGCATCAGTGGTAGAGAGAAGTCAATTACTCAGATTATGTGGCAGATAAACAGTGTTATTATGTTCAGTTCTTGAAATAATTTATTTAAATCATAGTTAATTGCTATTTAGCAAATTAAGCTCATTGCGTACTTCAAAAATGTCTATTTCACTGTCAGAATGAATGCTTTTAGCAAACTCCCATTGTGAAGAGCTTTCTTTTTTTCATTACTAGAATACTGTCAAGTTGACCCGAATTAAGACAAAAATGTTTTTCTTCTAATCCATGAAAACAAACAATACACAGCATCTTCAAAACTTACAACTTCAGGTACTCACCCACTTAGCACCTAGACGTGAAGTCTCAGGTGGATGCCCCTTAGAACATGGACGCCAAGTCTCCCTTTACTTAATATAAGGAGTCCAAGTCTTTGGATGGACTTTCCTTAGCACCTGGACTTGAGGTCTCAGGAGCACTCCCTTTGGCACATGGACTCCATTTCTGGTGGACTCTCCTTGGTACACGGAGTCCAGGTCTTTGGGAAGAATCTTTTTAGCACCTGGACTTGAGGTCTCCGGGTGAAATCCACTTAGCACATAGACTCAAGGTCTTCAGGTGGACTCCCCTTGGCACGTGGAATTCAGGTCTTCATGCAGAATTCCCTCAGCACGTGGACTCCAGATCTTCAGGTGGACTCCTTTTAGCACACAGAGTTACTTTGACAACTGAAGGCATTGCCTATGTCCCTAGCTATGAACTGACAATTTCCAAATACTTAGCCATGTGGTAAACAGCCTCTGTCTCCTGGCCCTGGGGTGGCCAGGGAACCCATGCTGCTGGGACCCTCTTCCTATAGTGCCATGGGAACACCCAAAGGGCTGAGCTGCCTCCTGGGTGCACCTCAAGTGTCAGCCATTCTAAGCACAGAGCATCCTCGCTGCACAGCGGAAGCTGCTCCAAGTCCAGCTCTAGAGGACCTTTTTGCCAGACATGTTCTTCTCGTCTAGTTTGTCCTCAAGCCTGCGAAAGCTCTGAGATTGAGCCAGGAACATTTATGGATGGATCCTGTCTGTGCCATGTACCTATCCTCTCCTCCTGTGACCCCAGTTTCCAAACTCTTCTCTAGCTACCCAAACTTTTTGCCGCACGGTGGCTTCTCACAGACCCCCATGAGACCCCCATGGCTAGATCCCCATGAAGTGTCCTGCCAGAGTCCCTCTTCCACACCCCAGGCAATTTCAGATGACATCTTCCAAGTGCAAGAAGAGCAGTGCACAGAGATCGGCTCATGCTGCAGTGTGCACAAGTGATCATGTTCTTGGTGTTAATGCAGCTGCCCACTGTACAAGCCTCTCCTCCACCAAAGTGCGTCACTTTGGCTGCCAGCCATCAGTGACATATTTTATAAATAAGATAGGCAAGAAATTTTTTGCTTTTTTATTAGTAAAAAAATTTACTTATTTGACATTAATAAAGCATTTTAAATTTATAATTTTAAAATTAAGGCCAATATAGTAAAATATTCCAATGAAAGAAAACACTAATAATAAACTGCATTGGTTCTATTGGATCCGTGCCACCGGCTGGCAAAGCAGAGGAGAAACTCCCCCAAGAGCCAGCAATGCTCAGGGGACTCTTCGATAAGCTGCTCTCCTCACTCCTAATTCACTTCTCAGAGTACGACTCAGGATGTAGTAATTAACTTGAACTGTAACTGTCTCTGCTTTTCAAGTCTGCATGGAGGGTATTTTAATCCCACTTACCTTCACATTTAAAGAGGGTTTGTTGGCATGAGTGCAGGAGAGGGAACAATTTCCCCCAGCTTTGCAGCTGATGCCTTCTCAAAGACAAATATTGACCAGGAAGGCCACTGGCTTCGCTGAATGGCCACTGAGGCAGCACCAGATCAGGGATGGAGCAGCCTGGAGGATCTCTGCTGAACACTGGAGTGAGACATTCAGGCTTCCCCGGGAGAAAGGGACATGTGAATGGTGTGGCTTGAGGATACAAGCACTTGGGTCATTGAAGCTTCCATCAAGGGCAGGAAGCATGTGCCTCTGTGCCTAGCTGGTTCTGGGGACAGACAGCTTAGTTTGTCATTCCTGAGATGAAGAGGGGAGTTTGGAGGAGCATGTCTGGCAGTGTCTCCGATGGCCAGGTTGCCTGCCCTCTAGCCTACACTGCCTACGAGGGAGGGTTTCCGGTCTTGCCCCAGAACACTGGGGAGGAGGATCTCCTCATGGTCAGTTTTCCAGGAGCTCAAGCTCAGGGAGGCCCTGCACTTGCAGAAGTGGATGGCATCTCCTGCTGTCCTTCCCCTGCCCTGGCCTCTGACTGAGCACCTTACCCACTCTGCCTGGCCTTGCTGCCCAGCTCTCCCTGGGTCACTCCAGACCAGTCAGCCCAGGCCTGTGCACCTGCAGGTTGTCTCCCTGCAGGGATCCCCTGGGATCTGTGAGCCCCCTCCTTCACCTGTCGTCAGGTGTCGCCTTGCTGAAAGAACCTTCCCGAGACACTGCCAATCTCCCTTCTCTGCTGTCTTTTTCTCCCAGCACTTACCACAGCAGAACACTCGAAGGTTTCTATTTGCCCAGTTTGTTATACATCTCCCTGTTAGAATGTGAACTCCACTGGCACACAGCAGGCGTGCAATAAATGTTGTTAAATATGTTAAACATTTAGCATGTGCTTTGCACCTACCGTTAGTTTGCTTTGGGGTTTACACAAAAGAGTATGGTTAGCACAACCTCCAAGGGGGACTTCCGTGTTCTCTCTTGTGCTCTAAGTTAAAAATATACATTTTGAGCTTCATTTTAATTATTATATCACTTTGACTACAAATTCTAAGTCCAGTGTATTGCTACATGTTTCAGATTTAACTGTTAGAATTTGGGCCTTATAACTTACTTATCTTAAACTCATATGAAAGGAAAAAGCAAAGTACCATGAGCATCAGGAAATGGCCACTGCTGGACTCCTGGGTGTGCCTGATCTGCAGGTGCCCGTTAAGTGCCGCGTGTGGTGAGGCAGGTAGCACAGGCCTCCCTTCTGCAGCACGTGAGGCCTGTGTCCAGAAGCTCCCTCGGGCTGGGAAGTGTGTACCGGGGCTTCTCACTATCCTGCAGAAGGTTTGGCTTCCCAGAGGTGGAGAAAGAGAAAAATAAGCTGAATGAAAAAGAGGGGGAATCGGATCATCATGTGATACTTCTTTATTGTAAACTAACACCACCACCAGTAGCAGTCCTTAGTAATGGCTCTGGGGAGGCCACGACCCAAGACAGACGCGTTTTCGTCGTCACCCTCTCCTTTCACTTCCTGCTCACACACACTCCTAATTTTTCAATCAGCATGTGTGAAAATGTTGTATTTTAGGGGCTTTTTCCTACTTAATGATTTGCCGGAAACACTACCCACTTTGTCTAGTGTTTTGGAAGTTTTCCCACTTTTTTCCTGAATCCTCTGAGTCACTGTGATGCCCCAGCTTGCTGTGTAGGAAGGTCTCCCTTCCTCCTGGCCACTTTGCTCAGCTCTGCTCTTCCCTGGTCCGTCACCAGCTGCCTTTGACAGGCTTTTCTGGTATGCACTGAGTTCAGCAAGTATGGCGTCACCACCTATGTTCCACACCTTCCTGTGGTGTTGGACTCATGCCCATGGAGCCCTGTGGAGCGCCATGGTGAACATGCCTGCCTACCTCTTCTGCTCTGAGGCTTGGTTTCCTCCAAACCAAGTGACAGGTTTAAAAGGTCTACACATATTAGCACAGGCGTCTCCTCCCCTCCCCTTCCTTTCCCATGTCAGGTGAACACCAAGTGTCTAAGGAAGTCAGCCACTGCCAGAAAAAGCTGTCCAGCAGGAACTGGTTCTAGGCAAAGGCCTCAGCTCAGCTAAGTGACATGGAAACTGGCCGTCGACCTCTTCAAAGTCTGGCTGTTCCTTCATCTGTGTCTGTTTACCTATGGGTTACAATGGTGTCATCTGTGAGCCACAAATTTCAGGAAGAGTTTAAATGCATAGATGCTAAATTCAAAGCTGAGAATGGGTACGTGGTGAATCTTTGAAAAATCTAAATTAGAGAGAGAAACTGGGTTGGGGCCATAACCTTGAAAGACACAATATAGAACTTCATAATGCTGAATGTTGAAATTCCTAGAGATCAAATCCTAAAAATGCAGTATGGAAAAATTAGTTTTCAAAAAACATTTACTTTCAAAGGGAGATTTATTTGAAAATGCAAAAATGATAGAACACCTCATAGACCATTTTACACAATAAAATAGGCAATAACAGCATGCATATTTTTGCAAGCATAGACACAGGTACACTAAAGACAGCCAGCCATACAGGTATAATGGCTCTGAGCAGAAGAACCACATTATTAAAGAAATAAATCAACTGCAAGACATGTAAAGGCTTATCAGTCTGGTGAGTGATGGTGTACATCAGTTTTGTACCTGCAGTCATCTGAAATACTGTGACAGACAGCCGAAGACTAATCAGAAACTTCCATGAGCCACCTCTGCATTTGTAGTTGCCCATGAGTCAAGATCTTGAGAAATTTTATCTTTCATGAATGCAGATGTATAAAAAGAACATCTCTCCATTGAGCAAGGAAGTTTCACATTTGGCATGTGCACACAATGACTGTGCACAAAATCAGCCTTGCAATAACACACCTTCACGGAGTCAGATTAGCAAGGAGTGTAAGCAAATCAGAGCTCTCTAGGAGTCTTTATGCAATCTGCGTCTATAGTGTCAGATATGATTTGAAGATGAAATACATAGCTTAGCTGATTGTAAAATGTAATGCTGACAATTTAATGTAGTAAGCAAAAAAAAAAAAAACAAAAACAGATAAAGTGTCATGTACAAAAAGTGTATTGTAGCCTTGCGTGACAGTGCACACCTGTAAACCCAGCAAGTTGGGAGGCTGAGGCAGGAGGGCCACACATTCCAGGTCAGCCTCAGCAATCTAGTGAGGCCCTGTCTCAAAAAACGGGCCAGGGAGGCAGCTCAGTAGTAGAGCAATTTCCTAGTGTCCCTGGATCCATCCCCCAAGACCATAAAGGAACAGTGTGCAGTAGGGACAGCCCATGAGCTGGCCAATCTTCATTATCACTGCCATTTTGAGGTATCACCTGATGATGTGTAGTTCTTTCCTTTTGAGGCATGATTCTCCTCAGATAATAGGTCAGGATCCTTTGGACAGGGGCCACCTCTTTTGAGCTCCTTCTGAGATGTGCTGCACCCACGTGTCATTCCCTAGTGGGCTTCCCATGGTCTGCACCATGCTCCTGTGTCATCTGGATACTTGGGCATCTCTTCTGCACACAGACCCCAGCTTGGTGGAGAGATGCTGGTGACTGAAGGGCCATGCTGCCGTCCCAGAGTCTTCTTACCCACCTTGCACTGAATCATTTTTGCTTGTGTCTCCAGGCAAAGCAGCCTTGATTCATTACAAGCTCTTGGGGTTTGTTCGGCTGGATGGATTGCCAATGCAGACAAAAAGCACACTTTGAACTGAGGTTCACAACGCTGCTGGGTCACGTGGCCAATCCGCTCCTATAAATTTTCCACCAAATATCTTGAGCTGAATAGAAATACAAGTTTAATGGATAACTTCACTTTCAGAAGCCGTGATCATACCTAATTCCGAATCTGCTGTTATGGTTTATAATTCACCTGAAGTCCATATTCTTGGACACTCACAGACTTGGATATGGGAATTACCACACAGATTATTAAGGGAAAATGCATATAATATTTTTAAAAATTTTAACATTTGAAAAATAGCAAAAAGGAGCAAGAATTCATAAAAATTGTCAAAGCAATTTTAAAAAGCAGTATCTCTAGAAATTAAAAATATAATCAGTATTAAAATATAAATATTTTTATTTCTATAACTGAACTCAGCTTTTAAGTTCTCATTTCTGCTAATGGTGGAAATCTCAAACGTGTTCATGATTAAAAATAATTTGCTTGCCAACAGGTTAAACTCAACCTCTTTGGGGGAAATCATAACTCAGTACTCAGTAACTCAGAACCGATCTAAGTTCCAGAACCTGAAACATTCTCAGAGCAGGGTTCAGTGTATGAGGCCAACTGCTCTCTGTCCTGACCCTGCTGTTCTCAGTTCTATGTATCTGTTGGCCTCTTCCCTGCCTCCACATGTAAAAGACACACTTCTTTCTGTGGTCACTCATGCGACCCTGTTTATCCTAGCTGTAGAGACTTTTTAGGTCCACTGCTCTGCACTCAGTTCTAATCTATGCCATAGAAAAAGTGGACCATCTCTACCTGCAAAGCTATCCTCTGGGACCACGTAGGACTGCCTCAGGCTGCCTCTGCCTGAAACCTCCTCCAGGCAGCTGTAGTTCCCTGACAGGAAGTAGCACAGATCCCCTCGGGCCCACAAACTCACCCGTTGCCCTCCTACCCAGACTCAGCTAAAAGGGGGGGGAGGGCAGCTCTCTTTTTCTCTGGCCCTCTTTGTCAGGCTCTGTCTATTTCCTAGCTTCCTATTTTATGTTCATTGTATAAACTCTATGTTCTGAGACCTCTGGGCTTTGTTTTGATAATCAAGCTTCGGGAATTAAAAAGCAAACAGTGCATGGGGCTGGGGGTTGTGGCTCAGCAATATAGTGCTCGCCTAGCCTGTGTGGGGCACTGGGTTTGATCCTTAGCACCACATAAAAATAAATAAAGATATTGTGTCCACCTGCAACCAAAACTTTGTTTTTAAAAAACTATCTTATCAAGAACCTTTTTCTCAGGGTGGAAAATTCTGACTTTGAAGACCAGCTTTGAAAACTCAAAGCTCAGAGCGTGACTCTTCTCACCAGCTGCCTTGTGTGTATTTCTCTCAAGCTGAGGGCAAAGGAAAATTACTAAGACAGAAAAATGCATTCAGTAATATTTCAAAACATTACTCTGCTGAATCAAAAACCTTTCTTATCTAGTCCCTACAAAAAGAAAATATGCTTACTGATTAACTTGGTATTTAAAAAACCATCCTGTGACTGGGAAAAATGTGGGACCATATAATTTTGTTATATAATTATTTGATTAGTCTCTGGGTTTCAAGACCAGGGACTCTTCTTATAACATAGATCCAGATAGTGCTATCAAGATTACTGAAATTGTGAAGCAAAGCCTTATAGTAGCTTTGGCTGGTAGTTTGGAAAGTAGAATGAAACTTTTTTAATCTCAAAATTAAGAGCACTATATTCAGATGACAGGGGTGATTATGTCACCTTTGAATATCAACAGAGAGGTGTTGTCTTTGGTGAGAACTGATGTCATAAAATGATTATTCAAAAATGACTACTCATCACCTGGAAAATATTACAATATCAGACATTTTTGAAAGTACTTTGAAACAGAGACTACATACAGAAGAATGCAGATTCTAAGATCTCTTTCCTTCAAGGATAAAAAAATTATATATAAAGAGAGTGGATGAAATCATTCAACTTTATATTTGGGAAAAAATTTCAGAGATGATTTCCTGCCAGCACTCTTGGATGTAGACCAAGCAGATAAAGTTATCAGAAAGATTGCATGGATCCCAACCCTCGGTAATTGAGCTGCCACTCTTGGTATGCCAGCTGTTAATGCTTTAGATGAGGGAACAGTGTCCCTTTCAGCAAGAATTGAAATGCCCACACACTGGAGAAAGCGTGAGGAAAGGAAGGGGACTCCATGGCTGTGTTTGCGTGTTCCCAATGGTGACTAGAGAGAGCTCACATCAATCTCGTGGAACAGCATTGTTCTGTACACCTGCACTGAACCCAAACAAGTCTGAAAATCCATCTATAGGGGGATTGAGGGGAGCAGAAGAAGATGCCCCTAGAGCTGGAATTTACCAGAACAAAACTACAGGGCCTCTCCATTTTTTAAGATTTCAGTTAAAAAGTTCCAGAGAGTGTTTCAAAATTGATCCAATGGTTACTGTGGTTTCCCCCCACCTCTCTCTGACAATACTCATTCTGTGCCTTATTCAGCCTGTGGGAGTAAATGTATTCCAGGTGAGCACAGAGGTGACTATAGAGTCACACACCTATGTCTGTCACACACCTGTGTGCATGGGGTACTTCCTCATTCAACCTGTGGTGGTAAATGTAGCCCAGGTGAGCACACAGGTGAGTGTAAACTTACACACCTGTGTCACACCTGGGTCACACACCTGTGTGCATGGGATGTTTTCCATGAGCACTGGGGTTTCCCTTTTGTCATAATCTACTTGACTTTCAAGCTTGGAACCAACAGAGCCTGTCTCAGGGCTTTCCAATACCCTAAATATTTTGGGGATGAAAAGTATGACCAAATACATATTTTAAAAAGTGAATGATCACCTATTGAAACAACCCAAACCCCCAAGTTTACCACTGAGCAACAGCCATGTCGCTGATTCAAGAGACAGACGCCTTCTCTTGGGCTCAGTGCTAATTCCAGAACTCAAGTTAACAGAATGAGGGGATATTTCAGCTCAATTTGCCTGAAACCAGGCCTCTAGGGCTCACACAGCAGTGCACAGTCTCTTCCAAATGAGCTTCTCAATTGCTTGTGATCCTTGATAAATCAGTTGACTGTTCTCAATTTGTCTATCACACTAAGCCTCAGTGCCTGGCTGCGTAATGCAATTAGCAGGCCTAGCTACCTGGAAGGCTTGTACGCACCATGAACCACAAGCACCATCTCTCTAGGGCTTCTTGCTCCATTATTCTCTGAGGCAAGATTTTCTCCTAAATGAACTCTTGTATGTTTGTTGTTATTTATTAGCACATCCCACAAACATGTATAGCACACCTGCTGTTCTATGAGTACCTCTCTTAGAGCATCTATCACAAATAGCATATTTAGATTGTGCCTCTTATTTATTTATTTAACAAATACTTACTACTGCATGCTTCCAACAGTAAGCAATTTAGGGTGTCCCCTCTCCAGAGCTTGCATGCTAGCAAGGAAGGACAGCTGAGAAACAGCGGTACTATGAGCAGATACTGTAGGAGGCAAAGTGGAGGATTCTGTGGTAGCAGAACCCTCAATGCTGTCAGGAGGTCAGGATAAGGCTCCCAAGGAGCTATGGTTCCCCTTAGCCTGAGGAGGTTCTGGGAAGAGGGCAGACCAGAAGGCCTGGAATCGAGAGCATAGGCTGGGCTCCTCAGGTGGAGGGAAGCTCCCTATAGGTGGTTAAAGGCAGGTAATGCAGGTCACCAGAGGGAGAGGCCACAGGTGCCCAGCCCAGGAGCCCTAGCCAAGGAGGAGATGTCTAGGCCCAAGATAGTAGGAGGTCCCTGATGGTCTGAAAGGGAGTGGCAAGCCCAGATCCACCTCTGGCATGGCCACTGTGGCTGATCAAGGCAATGTGACTGTGTTCTAGTGAGGCTGGGAGGAAGACTTCAGGATTCACAGACTTGTCAAAAGAGACATGAGCTGGGCGCCTTGGTGTGCACCTGCCATCCCAGCAACTCTGGAGGTTGAGACAGAAGGACCATGAGTTCAAAGCCAGCCTCAGCAAAAAAGCAATGTGCTAAGCAACTCAGTGAGACCCTGTCTCTACATAAAATACAAAATAGGGCAGGGGATGTGGCTCAGTGGTCAAGTGCCCCTGAGTTCAATCCCTGCCCCTCCCCCAAAAAAAGACACAAAGGAGAAGGACTTGAGGGTAATCCCAGGTCTCTGGGGTTGAGACAAAGATGATCAGCGTGTTTTAGGAAGTGCTGAATCTGAAGAGTCTTTAAAACAAATGAGTGGAATCGTGGAATCGTCCAATAGGTCTCTGAATATGC
The DNA here is from genome assembly GCA_004024805.1 of Geosciurus inauris. Lineage (NCBI taxonomy): Eukaryota > Metazoa > Chordata > Mammalia > Rodentia > Sciuridae > Geosciurus > Geosciurus inauris. The sequence goes on along the minus strand of PVHX01005061.1, from coordinate 6,475 downwards.
ATGGATCCAGAGTTCAAAGGAGAGGAAGGAGACAGTCCTGGGAGTCTGAAAGTCATTATCACTTAGAGGGTAATTAAGGCCACAGGGAAGGACATATCCCCATGGACTGAAGTCTGATGAGGCACTGGCCAGGCGTCAGTTCTCTCTGTGTATCCAGGGTATAATATGGGCCTACAGCAGAGCAGGTGCTCTGAATTAGTGATTGTGAACTGCAGTGGCCTTTAATTCTTTAAGCTTCCTGAATATAAAATGTTGAAAGATAAAAATTGTTATGGTATTGATATGCATCAACTGTTTTTAGAGAAGCAGTACTAGACTGAATAAATAAGAAAGAAGCAGTTGAGCTAAACCGTAACTGTTTATTTGCAGACAAATAAATGCATTTCATGCACACAATTAGGGCACAATTAAGTCCAAAAGCTAGCAAAGCAGATCACAAATGCGGTTTTATTATCACGGCTTGCGTAGTGTCTGTGAGAGCACAATTAAAATTTGATAATCATGTTTGTCTGTGCATAATAATTAGCCAGAGACAAAGAGATTAAAAGGATGGTTAAAGAAAAACCAGGAGGAGCAACCTGAAGCCACATGCTGCACCACACACCTGCCCTCAGCTCCTGGTATGGTGGCTGCCTTCCATTTCCATGTCCCCTGGCAGAGCTTAACCCTGTATGTTAATATGGCAACTTGGTAAGTATTTTCAAAGGGAACTCTTTGTGCCTTTCTGTTCCATTATTGAACATGACATTGCAACATAGGAATACATTGTCTGGGACCAGGGTCTGCCACGACAGTCATGGTTCAATGCTCAAAGAAGCCTGTGCCCCTGGTAATTTTTTTCCCCACCCTTGATTAAATTTTTCTTGATTCTTTCCATTCACTGTAATACCCACGAGGTACAACTCAGAAGTGTCCTCAGTTTCTCCTGTTGTACCTGTCATCCTGCCTGGCTGAACCCTGCCACTGGAGGGAGCCTTTAGCACCAGTGGCTTCTGGAGGCCATCCTGGCCAGAGCCAGACCTGGGATCTGCAGGGAGCCTTCTAGAGGAGACGCCCAACCTGTGGCATCCCTGAAGGGGAGAACTGAGCCGGCAACTTGTAAACCCCTTCCAGCTCTATGATTTTATGAGCCTGCCTTCAGGAATATGTGATGGCTTTTAACTGTGTGGCTGCATTAAACTTGACTATGCTTCCTTGTTTTGTTATAACTGTTCTCCATTAAATACTCAATCTTGATATACCAAGTCTCCTGCCCTGTGGAAACTGAAGGGTCAGGGATATAGTTCGAAGGCGGGCCCACGATACTACAGTGACACTTCTACTTTGGGGCAAGCATTGACATAGGCATTGGCCGCCTCATTTATTCTTCAGGAACCTCACATAGTAAGTATTAACATTCTCGTTTTATAAAGAGGAAACTGGGACCTGCGTGGATGAGTGACCTGGCAGCTATGAAGCACAATGGTAGGATTTCTGCTGCAGGTCTGCTGCCTCCTGAGCCTGTGCTCCTGACCAAGACGTTGTATCTGGTCCTCTGGGTCCTGCTGTGGCGGCTGGAGGGAACCCAGCAGAAGCAGGTAGCACCCAGGGTAGAGTACTGAATGGCACCCTCAGGGAAGTTCATGCACAGAGTGCACACTGGGGTGGAGAGAAAGGAATGGAGAAGCACCCCGGTGCTGAAGAGCTGCCCTGAAGCAGGCGTGAAGCTTCCTGTCAAATGGGAAGGGCTAAGGTGGGAAGATGAGCAGGGGCACTGGTAGCATGTAGACTCCTTCTGATTTCTCTCCAGGTCTTCCTCACCAAGGCCAGGCCCAACAGGATCACATGGAACTGCTGTTTCAAACAGCGCCTTGTGGTGATGCAAGAAGAGGTAGCGTTGTACTCAGCTCCCCTAGCATGGTGTCTTGTTCTCCAAGACAATGTGGCCATGGCCCCCGTGGGCAGTGTTTGTGCTGGACCATCTCCCAGTGGCTCTGGGTTGTGCAGACAGGAAAGGAGAGATGGAGCGGGTTCCAGGAAGACAGCTCACAGGCCTGATCCAACAGCAAGACACCAGAGGGGTAAGGGTGCCAGGTTCTATGTCAGCCCATCCAGTTTTACAAGGAGCAGACCTCAGAGAGAACCAGGTGCAGACTTAAGGATGTTTCTGATGTTAACGAAGGGGAATTGAAACTTTGGAAGTGGATTGCTTTCATCAGGCATGGTTGGCTTTTACCAAGTATTGCTTAAAAATCAAATCAGACAACTGTATTAACTGCCAGTTGACAATCTATACAGGAAATGGAGGCATGAGTTAGATGACGCCAAGGGAACTCAGTCGGCCGGACCACACCTCCTTCATGACCAGGGAGGCAGCTCCTCCAGCCAGAAACGGCCCTGTTTCTCTAGCAAATGAACATCATAACATACAGGGAGGTGGATTCCAGGATTCATGGTACTTAACAGATATTAATTTAAAAATAAACCATTGGTGTAATAATGCAGATTCTCTAAAGAGTTGCACGAAGAGCACGGGGTGAAGGGAGTGGCCATTGGCTACTCTGCTGTTTACAGGGTGGAAACGCTATGCATCCATTGGAAAAGATACAGTGGAAAGACAGAAAAATAATTTTTTCTGCACAGGCTGTGGGCAGTAGAGCCACATAACCTGGATTCAGTGTGAAGGCTCCTTTTCAATGTGGGATCTCAGGCAGATTGAACACAGCCACGCAAGCACAAGGCCTGGCCAAGCAACTTGCAGAAGGTCCCCTAGAACATACCCACACTGCTGTCCAGGGAGGAAGAGTGGTACTGCTGTCCAGGGAGGAAGTTGTGGATGTGTTTTCCCCTTTTCTGCTTTACAGAGACTCCACTGTCATTCAACTCTAAAATTTTTTGTCATTTTCATTTTAAGAGTATGTGTGTGTATCATTTTTAAATTAATAACTTTTGTTTCAGGGCAGTTTTCTGTTCACCCATAATTGAGCAGACAGTGCAGAGTTCCCACAAAACCATCCACACACATGTAAAGCCCCTGTCCATGCAGATCCTCTCAAAACCATAGCTGTGTAGGTGGTTTTATCGTTTTTTGCTATGTATTTAAAAATCTGGTTAGAACTGTGGGTTTCTCTCTTCTTGTAATTTTTTTTCCTATAATTTTCTTCTCTTTTCAAGTTGCGTAGTGGCCCTGTCAGTCATTGTGGGTTCTTTCCACCTTGTATTCTATTTCCTTACGTAAACTGTTTACATAAGGTAGTAACAGACGAGGCTGGAAGTCTTTGAGAAGGTGAGTCAGGACAGGGCAGTGGTTACTAGCACATTCTGTGAATGAAGACAGATCTAGGTTAAAGTTAAAGTTCTCAAACTGGTCATCCTTAAGCCTCAATTTACTTATCTATAAAATGAGGATGACGATAATAATAACAAACCCCAATCCAGACCCACCCTTTGAGGTGCTTTGGGGTGAAATTGCAGAATCCTGAAAATTTCCTGAATTGAGGAAAACATCAATGTTGATTTTTATATAGTTTATGGACTTGACCTGAATTCATGGGCTTACTTACTTACTTGTAGCAGTGGGAAGGGAATGTAAAAACCACTTTCCCACTAAATTGCAACCACAAGAGGTGATGGAGTGAGACAGGTCTTCCCGAGCCATTGTTCATCAGCCCCATTTTCAGAAGCCCTAGAGAACCTGGGGACAGAGGAGAGACCCCCTCGTCACATATTCAGAACTAGAAGGAAATCTTTCCTCAGTTATCATTTGTAAGTAAAGTCTAACTAAACCAAAGTAAGTTGTTAATTCAGTCACGAGAGCATTCTTGATGTCCCAAGAAACTAACAATGAGCAAAAGAGCAGTAGGCTTTCACCCAATGTCTGCTCCCCTGACTTCCTTATGTAAGTAAACACCCTCTGTCCATCTCTTTTTCCATGCAAATTCATAAAGTCAAGCCTCATCTTCTGACCAAACACATCTGGAGACATGAGCTTCAATCCGCAAATGGCTTGAAGGAGCGCCCTGCCTGGAAGGGACATGGTGTGTAACAGTCGTGAACAACAAACTTGCCAAGTGTCCACAAGATCCAATAGGATTTTCTAGTTTAAACAACCTTCTCTGGCTCGTCGGTGCAGATCAGCAGTTTGGTAGCAGTGATCTCTACCTCTACTAAGTGTCGGGCACTGTTCTAGGAACTGAGAAAACTAAAACAGGCCAGATGAGGCCATGGTGGGGAAATCCTGGTCTGTGGTGACAAGCAAGGTGGGGAGTTCATACAGGTTTATACCAGAGCCTAAAAATAGATGGCCCACAGGCATTTGTCCATGAGGCATGTGTATTTTGAATCCAGAGAGTTCAAATAGAACCATGAGTCTGGGTTTTCCAGAAGAGTCAGTAAGTGCAGGTAGTAGAACATTCTGGAAGCAGAGCCCTACGTGGCCACTGTCCATAGAACTGGAAGCCTTCTGAGGGTGGCACATGTCCTCAACTCCCCACAGTCTGCACTCAGCCACTTCACATGCTCAGGTGTCTGCCTGGTGGCTGTAGGCCTGGAGACCCGGAACCCCTGGACCAGCCAGGTGGTTTTCTGGATAGCCAGCGATCACCTTTGTAGTGCCCACAGGCTGTGCCTTGGCCCTCCTTGTGTCTGAAGGCCAGACTCTACACAAAATTATTTTAATAAATACAAAAGTCTATATTGCATGGGCTGCAGGAGTCTCTAGGGCAGCAAAGAATGGTCTTAAGGTTTCCTTAGTTTAAAAAAAAGGTACTAAATGTATAAAACTCTCTACAGCAAGTTGGACTAGATTTCTCTATTATAAAGTAGTTCCTGAATTGATGTCATTATAGCAAACCTGCACATCTGTAACGTTTTGGGGATATATTAAGAAAACAGCCTGTAAATGTTGTACACAAGAAGGAAAAAAAATGTTTGCTGTTAACCAAAGAACACGGGGAAGTAATTGCCCCTGCAGTCACCCTAACTTCAAATGTGTGGTGCAGAGCTCCTGGTACCTGAAAGAGTCAGCCAGTAAAAGCACGATGCTGAACTGAACAGTGGTGAGAAAGCCTGCACCCTGAAAACCACGGCCCCGCTGCTCCTGCCGGCGAATTGGAAGCTGATGTTAGCTCTGAGTAATGCTTTCACAAAAGGAGGAGAGCTTTTGACACTGACCACAATTGCATCCAAACCCTTGACCTCCCAGTTCAACTGCACCAACTTTATCATACAGGCTACACATTTCACAGCTTTAAGCATTTTTTCCAGTTCAGTGAAAGGTTTATTCTCCAAACCAGAACATGGTGTGAGTTTGGATTTTGTTTGTTTTTTAAATGTATTTATTTGTTTATTTATTTTACAGTAGAATGTATTTTGACATATTGTACACAAATGCATCACAACTTCTCATTCCTCTGGCTGTACATGGTGCAGAGTAACTCCAGTAGTGTAATCATGTATATAGAGTAATAATGTCTGTCTCATCCTACAATCCTTCCCATCCCTACAAACCCACCTCTGCCCTCACTCTCCTCTACCCAAATCAAAGTTCCTTCATTCTTCTCCCTACTATGGATCAGCATTAGCTTATCAGAGAAAACATTTGGCTTTTGATTTTTTAGGGGATTGGCTTATTTCGCTTAGCATGATATTCTCCAGTTCCATCTATTTACCCACAAATGCCATAATTTCATTCTTCTTTAAGGCCAAGTAATATATTCTGTATAAATACCACATTTTCTTTATCCATTCATCTGTTGAAGGGCATCTAGGTTGGTTCCATAGTTTGGCTATTGTGAATTGAGCTATTATAAACATTGATGAGGCTGCATCACTGTAGTATGCTGATTTTAAGTCCTTTGGGTATAGACCAAGGAGTGGGACAGCTGGGTCAAATGGTGGATCCATTCCAAGTTTTCTGAGGTATCTCCATACTGCTTTCCATAGTGGTTGCACCAATTTGCAGTCCTACCAGTAATATATGAGTGGACCTTTTCCCCCACATCCTCATGACAAGGGTTTGTGACAACCTCTTGGAACAGGTAGGCTCATCAGTGGAGAGTCAATGTTGTCTTTCCACTGCCTCAGGGGCTCTTCTGGAGCAACTGTCAGGATTACTGACTGAGAATGTACAGTGCTGAGGAACAAGAGGAGGCCACTGTTTGGATCTTGAGCTGAACTCATAGCTTTTATCTTAATTCAGGAAGTGGCTAGAACCCACTGTGATACCTTTCTGAATGAATTGGATCAGGAAGGATCAGCCATAATCAAATGATCCAAGAATCTGACCTGCCAGGCAAGCAGAGCACTTGACCGAGTAGTGTTTCCCTTCAAACATTCACGTTGCAGGAAATTGTTTTCCTACATTGTCTTCCATAAATATCCACTTCCCAAAATCCTTTCCCTCTTGTTAGCCTAAGAGCACAGGGAAGAGGGACAGTGGATCTCCAGCTCTGCGTGAGCAATGCTCACCAGGAGCCTGAGATTGCACCCAGGATCC
>PVHX01005060.1:64528-117365 GCA_004024805.1 Geosciurus inauris | reverse complement strand
CTGAAGTCACTCTGCTTGTGGCAATGGCTGCTGGCTGGTGGCCCTGCTTACACGCGCAAGTGAAATTCCTGCCCGGGTAGCTGTATGATGATATCCAGAAGCTGGCTGGGAGATGGTATTTCCACAACTTCAACCTCTGGCTCTGGAGAGACTGACCACAGCGTCCGTCTAGGCCGCCATCTTGGAACCGCCCCCCTGGCTTTTTTTTAATCAATCTTTTCATTAGACTCGGTTGCACATACATCATAATTATCACCACCTCCATCATTTATAGTCTGGAGTGCTTACTATGTTCTGATGCTCCAGGTACCATACTAAATTCTTTTCAAAATATTTAGTTTAATCCTGAAAGATGCCTGTGAAGTATTGTGGCATTTTAATTTCTGTTTCACAGGTGATATTAATTAACTCATTCAGAACTAGTCAAATGATGGAGTAGGGATTCAAATCTATGAGCCTGAGATCATAACCATTATCTGACACTACCTTTCCAAGGGTAAGTGAACAGTGTTTTCTTTTATCATTCTTGGTCTGATATTTATTATTGTGACTTTGAAGGAAAGATAATGACATGAGATTTATGTTCACTGTGAATGAAAAGATGGCATATCTCAAACCTGCTGATTTTTGCCTCTTCTATTTGAAAAAGCACATTCAGTAATTACAATCTGAAGTTCAAGGACTGCAAGAATAAAAAATGGAAATGAAGCTTCTCATGGATGTGACTAATAAGAAGGATGTAAACTAGATTATAAGATTTGAAATTAAAATTTTATTTTTTTCAATAGAGAAAGGGAAAATCAAGGACCAGGTGATGATCAACTAGTCAGAACCTGCGGCTTCACTCAGAATAGGACACTTTTTAGGATATAAACAAGGAGGACCAAAGGTCTTACTTAACTGGACTCTGCTAGATGGCTTTTATGCTCATACCACTGGAAAGACGGTCATCTCTATTTCAAATTCACTAAATTATGGCCACAGAAATGATGGCACCTGTCTAGTAAGCAAAAAAGAGCTGCTCTACTTATTTAGAATCATATAAGCATAATTCTTCCCCACCCTCACCATGACTGCACAAGAGGAAAAATATTAATTTTGAGTCCTTGAGAAAGCTTTAAGAAAGAACATATTAAGGCATGAATATGTTTTATTACCATTAAAAATTGATTTTTACTACATAAAATTGAAATTAAAACAAAAAACCATAAATCAAATCTCATTTCCCCCTCACTCTAACAGCAAATCCTATATTATACTAAGCAATTGATAACTATCCTTTTCTAGCCATTTCTACATCACATTCCAAACAGGAAGACAGAAACTAATTACAATAGACAGAGCTTAATGCAGGGAACTATTTACACAGCTAATGGAAAACTGAGGCCACCCAGAGATCAGCCACAAAAGGTAGCCACCACACCTTCAGATTGGAAGTTCGAAGTGTGAAGAACCAGAACCCCAGCGTAAGAGTCACTATAGAAAATCTGAAATCCAGGGGCCTTAATCACTGGGAGCCAGAATCACAGAGATACACAGCAAAATGCTACACAGGAGCTCTTTCCTTTCCTCACCCTCAAATATTCTGCCTGTGCTTTCTGTTGGCCAATCCTGGTCAGCAGCCAGCTGTCATGGGAGGCTGGGAACTGCAGCGTGCAACCAACTTCTCTGGACTACAGAAGATAGAGCAGAGGAAGAATCTGAGGGTGCACAGACCAGAAGAGGCACAAGCCATGACAGTAAGCACTATATTTCGTCAACTACATCGTCCTGTGAACATGGGACGTGCAATCACACATCATACTGCAAAATTCAGAAGATTTTCAGTTATAAAGTGATGGACATAGCTTTAAAAAATCAGATCAATAGCTCACTCAATAAATATTTTATCTGGTAACTTTTGTGATTCTAATTGTGAAACCTGGAAAAAATTAAATATATAAATAGTAAACAGCAAACAAGTCAATAGTAAACAAAAGACAGAAGGTAGTTCTTTAGTGAATAATGAAATATTTCAGAAATATTTATTTTTATTTTGCCGTCCTGTGATTTAAATTATAAATTCCTCTGGAGCTTGCTTCAGCATCAACATTCAATTTATTGATCTTTAGGTTCATGTTCAAAGATGCATTCCATCCAACTCGCACCTGTGACTTACGTTTGTAAAGCCAGTGAACCAAAGAAGAGGGAATGGCATTGACAACCAATGGTTTTACTCTTGTTACTCTCCACATGATGGAAAAGGTAAAGCCAAGAGCACAGCATGTCTTATTCCACATATGCCTCACAGCCTTCTCTGCACAGTTCTTCAGTTTTTTTCTTTTAGTCTGTATTTTATGTTTACTATTACTAAATTCTACCCCTATAAATAAATTTTGTACTTGGTATATGTTATTTTTGATTAATATATTTAGCTAAAATGTAATCATGCAAGACACACTATTTTATAACCTCATACCCCAAGGTACTTTGGATATCATTCCACATTTTAACACACACACACATACAGTGTTAAACAAATACAACTGAGGTAGAATAAAATTTTAATGAGCTTGAGCAAATGGTAATTCATGAGTTGGGCAATGCTAAACCAGAAGTGGTACAGGAGCCTCACCAAGGGAACACATGCGGGCAGCTTTTATAAGGGACCAACACAGAAGGATTGCCAAGAAAATATGTGATTGATTACAGTTGTGCAATTGCCTTCACTGGTCCTTCCCATTGGAAAGTCCCTAGTTATATAAGTTTGCTGGCTGCTTCAGATTGAGCTTAAGCCCTATTTTTCTTTAATATAGGACTTTATAAGAAATAAATCAAGTTAAGTTTTGCTTATGTTTGCCAATCAAAAAAGACTAATGTTATTTATGAAATCCAACTGGCTTTGTCTGTTCAGAGATTCTTCAAACTTGGTCTCTATTGTAACTTGCTTTAACAACAGTTAATTATATATAGATAAATAAAATTATATACAATTACATGTAATTGTATATAAAGTATTATATATGTAAATATATGCCACCATACTTTTATATATATATATATATATACACACACATTTAATTGTAGGTGGACACAATACCTTTATTTGATTTGCTTATTTTTATGTGGTGCTGAGGATTGAACCCAGTACCTCACTCATGCTAGGCAAATGCTGCTACCAATGAGCCACAACCCTAGCCCACCACCATAATTTTTAATAGCCACAATTTCCCCTTGTATGTATACAATGTCCTTTAATAATACCACTATTATGTCTTAGTCCCAACTTTTTGCTAGTTTTACAATACGAGCATCTCTATTCTTGAATATTTGTCACTTCAAGTTGTTGCTGACAATAAATTCCCAGAGGTGTAATTACTAAGTCAAAAGGGTCTTATTAATCAGTTTAGTCTACATTTTCTACAGTAACAATAAAAGGAGCTCAGTGACTTAAAACAGCAATTTATTTCTTATTTACATAGATCCAGGAAAGTCTCTATCCCATATCTTGCAGAGGGAAAGGAGATGAAAAACTACAAGTTGGTTCATAAAATTTCTGGTCAGAAGTATCTCATATCAATTATTTTTGCATTTCATTGTACAGTTCAAGTTCTGTGGGTAGTTATTAATTCAAGAGGACAGGAAAGTAATTGTTCTTTAGGAAAAATCCCAAAGTATAATCCTTCCAGGGATAGGAAGCCAATATTTTGAACAATCACAAGGGGCCCATATTTTCTTCTTTAACCAAAATACATGTTGCTGTTATTGTAAGAGAGGACATGGTTTCATGCTGCCCTGGGCAGAAAACATATTCAAAAATATAGAAAGGATATCACATGTCCCAGTAAATTCCCTGTAAATAATTTAAAATTGCATTATGCAAGAGAAACAGAAATAAAAGACCTTGTGGATATGTCATACCAGATAATCATGTTCATTTCCACGTGGCAAACAAACTCTAGCTAAAACTCCACCATCACACATTTCCCATCCCAACTTGGATAACCACAGCCATGATTTCCACCATTAAATCAGTATTGGTACTTGTCCTCATTTGCTATCAGAGGAAATTTGTTAAGATCAGAGGAAGTTGTTAAGATCACTGACAATTGATCACCTGAATGAATGGTAAGATACTTGGTCAGTGAAAACAATTAACCTAAGGTTTATATCTAAACTACTCTGGGGAAATGAAATTTCTTGTTTCCATTTCAAAGGCAAACAGAGATGCACAGACAAAAAAGAATGGGTGTCTTAGGAGTATATTAACAGTTGATTGCTACTCCTGGGTTGTCAATAATAGCTGGCCATAAAGGCTGTCTAAGTCTTTACCAATAAGAGACTGTGAAATCTTCATATTATAATAACCAAATAGAAAGTGCTCTATAAGTCTGTGAACGTTTATTCTAAGAAAAAAATGGTTATATTATAGGAACAGGGGTGGAGCTTATATATTTAGGAGCTTAGTTTTAACTGATTGATTTTGGCTTATACACCATGTCAACATGCCTGATCTTAAGGGAAGATTCATATACAACTCCCAAATCATTCTCTAGGCACTCACTTCCAAGCATGCCACCTCCTTCAGACTGGAAGTTAAATTTTCACTTCTCCTGTAATAAGGTTTAAATTTGAAGGGGAAAGCACAGAAATGTAAGTGAGGAATCAAGCTGTGACAGCAACATATGCTTTTTTCTTTTTTTTTTTTTTAAGCTGGAGTGGAAAGCATGACTGTTACCTCCCACTGTGATTGCAACTTATTCCTTAGTTGAAGACACAGAAGCCTGAGGAAACTTTTTGTAGCTTCAAAACAGAGAGGCTGAGATGGGTTAGACCCCACCCCGGTATGATTTTCTACTTCATCATTAGAATCAGGGAAAGAAAAGTTAAAAAAAAGTTTCTACTTGACAGCATGCTGTGTGTGTGTGTGTGTGTGTGTGTAAGTGAAAAAAGACAATGGGTGAAAGGAAGAGTTGAGAGAAAAAATTGAAGTAAACTGGAGAAGATGGGGAAGAGACAAGAATTCAAGAATTATACCCAATACCCTTCCTCATGAGATTAGTGAGGAGCTTTCCTCATGTACATAGGAATAAGAGTTCTCAAAGTAAATGTTTGGATATCAAGAGCCATTTTATTCTTAAACAGAAAACATTGTCCTAGATAAACATCCTCTAAAAATTTACCGACTTCTCATGTAGAAGAGTGACCAGTATTTCAGTAGTATGTGCTAGTCGCAACAGATCACATTTTCATTTCTGTGTCTAGATCCAAAGAGCGTTGCAAGAAGTTAGCATTCGAGAAGCCAGCCCACTCTCCCTTCTAGAATAAGCTCATCAAATAGTCTGTTGAACTCTTTGAAAGAGGCACGGACTGAAAAATCTGAAAACACAACTTGATGAAGGGAATTGTAGCTAAGATATTTACTAATTCCAATCACAATTAAAAGAAAGTATTTACTGAGGTGAAAGCGACCCCTCAGTTTACCTCATGATTAACCAATTATATAGCTGTTAGTTCTTTGGTATTTTAATTAGGAAAGCCAAAAATAAAAAACACACATTAAATAAGGTATGGCCCCATGGTAACAAGACATCATCATTGCAATCAATGATTGCAGTCTGCAAACTGGAACTACAGGCTGGAATCCACAAGGACAGGTTAACCCACCACTAAATGTGTTCCTCTGAAAATGCACACTTGACCTAGGTCTGAGTAAAATCAGGTCTTGTGTACATATGTGAACATACCACAGTGAGTGCCATTTTTATGGACATCTAAAATGCATTAGTTAAAAAAAAAAAAACCTATAAATGAAAGAAAGACCCATAGAGCAGAGGAAAGGGAATAGAGGAAGGGAGGAAAGGAGGGAATGAGGAAGTACTGAGAACTGAATTGGAGCAAATTGCATTCTATGCTCATATAATTATGTCAAAATGAACCCCAATATTATGTATAACTATAATACACTAATATAGAATATATTTTTAAAATAAAGCATGCTGAAATTTTAAAATTTTTTTTAGTTGTAGGTAGGCACAATAACTTCATTTTTTTTATTTATTTTTATGTGGTGCTAAGGATTGAAACCAGTGCCTCATACATGCCAGGTGAGCTGAAATTTTGATGGGACATTATTATAGATTAATTTAGGTAAAAGTCTTCATTTTCATAATGATCAGTTTTAACATATACATAAGTTGTATTTATAATTGAGTCATTTATGTGCTTTTTGTAATTTTTTATTTTCTCATAAATTCTACATATTTATTTCCTAAACATATTCATGCATGTGGCATCTATGTAAAACTTACGTGGTATTTCACATTTAATGTAGTTGGCCTCTCAAAACCATTTTCCACATCCTTTGTTATTTAAAATTTCAGTGATGTGACATTTACCTTTACTTGAAAACCAGGCTCAAGTACAAAATATCCCATTAGTCATCTCAAAGAAAGCTGTAAGTCTCATCAATTTCCCATTCTGGTATTGCATAATATCTTATAACATCCTGGCCAGACATCATAAGAAATCTTTCATGGTTAACTGAGAAAAGCAAGATGGAAAGGAGAAGCATCCTTAATTTATTACAAGAATCTCCTGTCTATAACCAGACCGAAAATAATGATTTCCTTATATGCATTATAAATTCACTTCACTTTCCTCACATTCACATTTACAAATGTGGGGGTAAATCCATTGTTCATTTCCATGTTATATTTCAAAACAACCGTTATGCCACAGAGACTTTGTGTTGATATTTAAACAAACTGATAACAAAATTCTTTCTTAAGTCCAACCCTAGCCAAGAATTAGACAATATATCAATAATTTTGAGAAAAATTTGATTTGCTAATCATCTTCCTGTGTACAGTGGTGTTATACAGTAAGTATGAAATTGGGTTTTTAAATCAGACAAAACTGTATTCAATTCTGGCCTACTCCTCTGATAGCTACATGACTTCAGATAAGTTTCTAACATATCTTAACTTTAGTGTCTTCTCCTTGTAATCGAGATGATTAAATCTCTATTAAATGGAATCATACATATAAAGCAAACCGTTCATAGAAAGCATTCAGACAATTGAAATTCTCTTTCCTGTTAAGTAAACAAAAGTCTAGCCATTCACCCAAGAAAAAAGGGGTAACTTCTGGCAGTCATTGGAAGACTATTAGGTATGCCCTTCCATGTCTTACCAAGGCTGAGTTATCAGAGTCCAGAAACAGCCTGTTGGGAGAGCTTAGGTCACAGAATTAACCGGAATATAAGTTCAATTAGGAATCAGATTCACCAGGACATAAGGAATTATATCCAGTTCTGTTATCTTTTTGGGGATCCAGTACAACAATTTTTGTATGAGTGCTTTAGTCAGCTGGGGCTGCAATAACAAATACCATCAATTGATAAATTTATTAGTAATAAAGACAATACAAACAAAACAGTGAAATTATTCCATAACTACTGACTGCAAAAGTATGAAATGGGATAGAGAAATCAATCACATCTTCCACTTTGTTGTTTCTTTTGTTGTGCAGAAGAGTTTCTGTTTGATTCAATCTCATTTGTTTATTTTTGCTTTTGTTGCTTGTACTTTCAGGGTCATATTCAAAAATCATCACCTGGACCAAAGTTGGGACACTTTTGGTCTACAACTTTATTATCCAACTACAACTTTATTCTTTTTTGGCATATTTATTTTTATTTGCTTAGGATTCTTTTCCACAAGATATGAAATTTGCTGGAAGAGCCATTCTAGGTTCAATCTTTGGTGAAATTAGTTGACCAAATATTAGACATACTTAATGAGAATATCCAATTTCCACAATATGAAGATTAGAATTGGAACCCCAAAAAGGCAAGTCTCATACTAACCCCAATGATAATAATGCATAACCCTTTGGGAGTCACATATTAAGAAGGAAGTTCCTTGTTAGATAAATCACATACCTGGTGTGTCATGTACTGGCACAATATTTTGGTATGATGAGGAAAATTTCCCGCACAAAAGCCATTGGTCTCATTGTGGGTCTCCTCTGTCCCCTCCCAACATCAACATAGACCTCGTCTCTAAAATTCACTTGGAGGTGGTTTTGAAACATATTTTTGTCACTGGCAAGCCTTTCCAAAAGACCACCAAAGATCCTGCTTTATTCAGTACTTTCATGTAAAGAGACAATGATTTGCTTTCTTAAAAGTCTGTTTTAAGATTTTCACATAAAGTTTAGAAACCAAACTAGATCCAAATAACCTTAATAGTTTGACTAGTGGAGAAAATCCATGGAAGCTCCCATCCTCTCTTTTTTTCTTCTAAGCCTGTAGATAATTCTGTAGAAAGTTTTTTTCTGTGTAATACAATTTCAAATTTAAAGTACACAAAACACATGTTTTTGATAGAATACTTGCTACTTAGTAAATGTATTCCAGGGTATATTTGCAAAAGGTTATTAACTTATTTCTGATCTGCAAAAGTGGTGCTCTCTCCTTCTGTCTTTTTCTCCTTTAGTAGAACCATTAGGCATAGCTCTATTAGTAGCAGAGGAATCTTGGATTACTACCTTAAGTAGACTGTTTCTATCAATTCATCATGTCAATCTTTTTTGAAATGTAGGTAATTCAGTCTGAACTACTTGTGTTTATTGCTGCATTATAATTTTACACAATAGTAGGAATTATTATGAAATATGTACATGCATATACCATTGTTTGACCAATTTCATTTTTCTGTACCATCTCTTTCCTTCCCCTCCTACCTCCATCATCTGTTTCCTCTACTATACTAATGCCCCTTCTATTTTATTATTATTTTAATTAATGCATTATAATTTTATATAATCATTGCATTCACTGTGGTATATTTGTACATGGACATAGCATAATTTGGTAGACTTCATTCCCTGGTACATATCTATTCCCCTCTCTTATCCCCTTCCACTATTTTATTGGTCTCACTTCTATTTCTGTGAGATCCCTTTTAATTTTCTTATTCCATTTTTCTGTTTCTCTAGCTTCCATGCAGGGGAGAAAACATTCAACTCTGGACTTTCTGAGACTGGATGATTTCACTTAGCATGATATTCTCAAGCTCTGTCCATTTACAAGAAAATGACATTATTTCATTATTCTTTATGGCTGAGAAAAATTCTATTGGGCATATTTACCCCATTTTCTTTATCCATTCACATTCCTCTGTGGATAGACACCTACATTGGTTTCATAACTTGGCTATTGTGAATAGTGCTGCAGTAAATATTAGTATAAATGTTTCACTGGAGCCCTCAAATGACTAGGAATGGAACCACCCTACGACCCAGCTATCTCACTACTTAGTGTTTATACAAAAGAACTAAAATCAGCATACTGTGGTGAACTTTTATTTTTAAATGTCAAATAATTTTAGAATTATTTTCCCTAATGTGACTCAGTTTAAATACGTATGTTTACAGCAAAGAGCAGGGACAATGGTCTGATTCCATACTGTTTCTTGTTTCTTCTGGTTCTGTGTTACCCTGTTTTTGTGGTTTTGGGCTTTCCTTTCACATTCAATCAAATACACTCATAGAGAGTAACAGTTTAGGGATCGTATAGTTGTAGTTAACAGAAACCTGGCACCAATTGGAGATAGCAAAGAACCAGGTCATGGGATGACCTGCTTACTGATGTGAAATCCATTTGGGGATCTGATTCATCCATCCTCCAAGAGTCAGTTTTTAAGCCTCTGCATAATCTGCTGATTTATGTATTTTTTTTTATTGTTTGATAGATCCAAAAGTAAATAATCACTTCAATGAGTGCACAGTTGACTAGAAGTTGGCTCAAGATATCATATGGCTACAATGCAAGCAAGAGGGCAATTAAGACAAGAAAAGAGTCACCAAAAGAACAACGTGCTTAGAATCTTTAATATGTACTATACATAGGTGATTTTATTTAATCTTAACTTCGAAAGAAAATATTATATTCATTTTAAAGACTTTTTTTATACTAAGGCTCAAAGAAGACAAATGACCAGTTAGAAGTCATGAAATTAATAGCAGGCAAAGTTAGAGTCTGAATTTAGGTCTGCCTAAACCAATAATGCGCTGCCTCTCCAACGGCTGTTGTTGAACACAGTGGGGGCGCAGGTGGCTGAGACGGTGACCAGAGAGACATCATAAATGAAATGTGACTTGAGGAAGGTATCAAGTGGTCATGGAAAAGGATAGTTCCAGGAGCACAATCACCAACACGTGTTCTGGGAAAATCCCAGAATTTCCCAGAATTGCTTGTTGGATGGGTCAATCATAAGAGAAGACATCAAAAAGATAATGATATTCTGGACACTAAGCTTGATAGCAGTGTGATAGAAGATATTTTGAAAAGAGAAACGATGGGAGGAGGCAGAGAGATGAAGTCACAATATTTCTGGCAAATGAAGGTCAGTGTCTAAATCGTAACCATGACAGTGGGCCTGTAAATGAGAACACAGGTGTAAAGAAAGGCACCCCTGCAGACAGACACACCACTGGGTGTGGTATAGATTGAATGAGGCAAGCAAGAGAGACAAGTGATTAAACTCCTCATGAGTTTAATCATGGTTTGAGAAAAGAGTGATTCAGTTGTCTGATTCAAGAAAGCAAGAAGAGAATCTGTCTGGGGAGGGAAGGTGGCCATACTGGAGCTGATGTGTCAGATTTTGTCATAACATGCTACTAACCACTGGACTGGTAAAGATGTTAAGGACTTTATTAGGTTCAAAAGAATAATCAGTGTAGGCAGATGATAAAATCACTCTGCAATCAAAGACACAATAGAGACGTATTTAAAGAGACGTGTAATTTGTTTATGCCTTTTTCTTCAAGTTTTTTTTTAAAGCAAAAAAAAAAACCCCAGAAGATCCCTGGGAACCTGCCATCAGGCTGTCTTGTTCCCCTGAAGACTGAGGTTATTAGGTGTTTCTCCTGCAGAACTCACCTTGATTAGCATGCTCGTCTTGGGAATAAATTCCAAGAATTTACCATCAAAAGATGGAAAAGAGTTAAAAGTGGAAAAGTCCAAGACATCACTAAAGCAATGGAAGGAGAGCTACATTTACAATCATATTCTTTAGCAAACAAAATTGATATTGAGGAAAATTAATAGAGAAATTAGCAAAATGATCAAAGAGAAGTTCTCTTAGTGATTCCAGGACTTCTCTCGGACTTGGTACCAGCACGAAGATTAAAACAGAAAACAGTGACTTCTGTGTTGAAATATGGAGACATATTGCTGGCAATGAAATTCCATGACAAGGGACAAGGATGGGTCACAGAGACTAAAAAGAGGACAAGGCCAAGAAAAAATACCTAGGGTTAAAATGGCAGAGTAATATCAGTAGCACTTTATGTGGAGAAGGAAGAAATAGTTGAGATTTCAGACGCATTTGAAAATATATTTACATTGTTTGAAGGGAATCCATGTCATTAAAAAAAATCACCCAAAGTTTTAAACAATTAAAAGACATGGAAAGGAAAAAAAATGAATTTTCAGCAGGAATTTCTTTATTTTTTTGTTGTTTAATTGAATTTAATCAACACTTTGATATTTAATATCTATAGGTTTAAATCAATTTGGATGTGATACAACTGAGCAGCTTTACAAAAATCTTCCCCCAAAGTTATCCCCCTTGCTCCTGCCACTGACCTGGAAATTTCATTATTATGAATGATCTTACCAGCATCTCTGAAAATTTTCTTTCAAATTTGTGAATTTTCCTAAAAGTGGCTTACGTATTACCCTTCTATCATTCATTCACAACACAGAGCAAATGTTCTTTTTTCCCCTTCATTTTTTATTGGTGCATTATAGTTGTACATATTGATGGGATTTGCTGTTACATATTTTTGCATGCACAAAATATAACTACAATTTGGCCAATATCACTTCCCAGCACTACCCTGCTCCCTCCTCTCCACCCTTCCCTTGGTGAGAAAATGCTCTTTAAGGAAGCTACACAAAGGTATGAGGCTTGGTGACAGTTTATGTGGAGAAAGGGAAGATGTTGTGAATGAAATAAGATGGTGGAACCCAGCAGACTCTGTCAGGGATAGATGAGTTTGTTCTCCCTTCTTAAAAGTCAATTCCCACTTGTAATTTTCTTCTAGAGTCTTCTGAGATGATCTTGCCTATTTTTTTTTTTTTCCTACCACAAAATTTTTTTCCTTTTGACTCAGTCTTTGGAAGAATGGGGTACTAAAGCATCATTACTCTCTAGTTCTTCATGTCCTGTGATGAATTCATAAATCCTGACTGTGTCTGCTAAGAATTTTTTTTACCATGTATAACTGTTGGGGAAAAGACAGATTCACACAATGCTATTTGAGGAAGTCACAGAGCATAAGGGCTTTATTAGTCATAGTAGTCTTATCTTCATCAGAATACAACTGGGGGAAGGCCACACTGGTTTTTATTTTAAGATTGATAATTAGTCCCACCCGAACTTTTTAACTGATCTTGGTAAACCCCAAGCAACTTTTCTCAATTTTGAAATAATCATTCGCTACCTCAACACTTTCCATAAAGATTACCCATTGTAAATATAGATTCAAAGGGAAATTCCATACTAGAAACAGGCCTCTGCTTTTTCAAACAGAATTTCATATTATTCTACTTACTGCCACCATCTACTTTGCATAAAATAAATAAGAAAATTTAAATTGTTTGAATTAAAATCTGTTGAAAACTTGTATACAGAATTGTTCTCATCCTTACACCTACCACATGATAGACTGCATTTGAAAATAATTTAAAGTAGTTTTGTCTATTTTGCACTTGGAGAAAATATTAGGGCACCTTTATGGGTGCTGGAGATCTGAAATTTGAAGAATGGGACAGGACATGACTGTAATGCTCTTGAGGTTTAGTTTTGTGATATTATAAGAAAACGGGAAAGCACCCCTGCACTTTGAACCATAGAAGAGTGAGCCGACCTGAAGGCATTTCTCAAGCTGCCTGTGCTAAAAAATCTGAACTGTGAATAGTTATGACTTTTATTTCCCTGATCAGTTCTGCCACAGAGACCAGCCTGAGTGTGGTTGAGAAAGATAAAAAAAACAATAACTACTGCTAGTTCAGATTAAAGTTAAGTTTTCTTCTCTCTTGAGGACCTGAAGAGAACTGTTAGGTCAAAGAAAGAACATAAATATGTGAAAGTTTATGAATTGAAAGCTTGGTAATTAGGGTATCCTTGATCTGTCATTTCTAGGCTCAAATAAGACTGAAGTAGTAGATCCCGAAGCCTCATAGAGCATAATGTCCTCTGCCTACCCTCCCTCCCTTACCTTCAACCTTTCTTACCAAACCCTTCTATTTTTAGACACTGGTCTGAGAAATTTTCATACATTTGAGTTGTTAACACCCGCATCCCCACAATGTAACAATCTGTGCAAAAATACATAGTTTCTGGCATTGAACGGAAAAGTCACATTAGGGTTTCCCAAGCAAAGATCAATTCAGAGAAGAGGAGAATGACAATAAATGCTTGATATAGAAGGAACATTCTACAGGCAAAGTGAGATTGCCTGAGCTTCAATTGTGTCCATCACAGCTTCTGAGTCTACAAGGCACTTCCATTTACATTAATGAGTGGTGTGCTGAATCTGGCTCAAATCTGTTTGCAAAGGACCTAAAGGTATAATCTCTTCCCAATTTCTAGTTCACTGATGTCAAATCTGTACCTTGAAATATGCCATGGTGGAAGTCTTCACACCATGGAAATTGGAAAATGCTTCAAATTGGGCCATTTTATTTTTGGAGAGCCAGACTATGGGCTTACTACTGTTTACAACTGCGTTGAAAAGATAATGTGAGACAAACCTAGTCCAACATGCACCCAGAGATACCCTTTCGGGATAGGTGATGAAATCATTTTCCGCATTTCTAAAGATGTTTTGGAGTTTCTTATGCCATAATGATTTGACATCACCATTACCTGTGAACCTGGAAATCAGAATTTCTGGGTTGGGACCCAACATATAAGCCCTCCAATGATTCTGATTCACACTAACACATGAGAACCACAACCTTGAGCTTTTTTAGGGAAGCCCCTCAGCCTAGTTCATCATATGCGTTTTAAGCAGACAGTAGATGTCAATGAGTATTATTTAGCATTTGATTTTAAAATAAGAGGAACTGAAGCAAAACAAAATGAATTTTATGTGTATATGATTATGTCAAAATGAATCCCAACATTATGTATAACTATCATGCACTAGTAAAACACTGAAAAATCTAGGAGAGATAAGAGCCTACATAAGCTTACTTGTGGCCCTTCTTTAATATTGAAAAGATGTGTAAACTAATGGGAAAAAAATAGTAGTGAGGGAAAGAGAGAAGATACAGGAGAGAGCAAGAATAGCTCAGCCGAATTCCTTGAGAAGACAGTAGGAGACAGAACCCAAAACACAAATGATGAAGTTAATCATGCATGAAAATAAGTGCACATATTCCCATTTCCACCACGACAATCACTCTCAGATGTTCAGACACTTGTCCCATCTCCCCACCCCTTTTTTAAAATATAAACTTTAAAAAAAGCAGAAGCAATATCTATCAATGAATCACTGGCCTGTCAAACACTTGGATCTTATAAAAAGTTAGATATGCATGAAGGGTAAATAAATTTTCTCAGATAGTACTAAGGAAATTAATGTGGTGAGTCATTCCTTTATATTGGAATAGAAGAAAATTTTAAATGGGCAAATATAAACTTTTAATAAAAGCTATCATTTGCTGAAAACTCATTGTGAGCTAAGCATATTGTCCATGCTATTCATTTTATTTCTTTGTGCAATTCATACAAGATAGCTACTATTATCTATATTTTTTGAATTGACTGAAGTACAGAGATATTTAATTATTTAAGGAATCTGAGTATATCATTGCCTATGATTGTTTCACAAATATTCCTTAGTGTAATACATGCCAAAGTTTACAAATACCACTTGCTTCTATTATTGCATTACTAGCAGAATTGGCAATCTTAAGGAAATACTTCAAAGTAAATTTTATAATAAGTTTATAGAATAGACTCAATATAGGAAGAAGGTGAAGGAAGACCCAAATGAAGTAATTTTCCATGGAAATAATTATGGAAAGCTAGACATTTCCTATGACATCACAGAGAGCAACTTTAAATCTTATTATGGCTTCAAATTTACATTGCTTGGGAAGAAAAATAATAGAAATGAATCTTACCTGAATTTTAATAAACATTTGCTTTGTGGACTACAATTTAGCAATATAAAATCATCATAGATTTTAGCAGGCTTTATGTTAAATCCAACCCCTTAAATGTGCATAGATCAGAACTTCCAATGATTCCTCCTATAAATACTTCTAAAAAAAACAGTTTTAATTGCTTAGTGCTCCTCCCCCGTCTCTACTGCCTATCGGGGTTTTCCTAAAATTATAAAGGAAAATCATTAAAGATCACAAAACAAGGTCACTGCATCAGCCACCTCAATGTGACTGTGGACCTTCTAGGCACATGGAGTTGTCCTGGCTTTCCCCACATCAGCATGTCATGGACACTGAGAGGTATCAGACTGACCCGACCACATATCTTCTCTTGTCACAGCTCTTCCAATGTGTCAGAAAGCACATTTTTCCTCTCCCTTTTGGGAGACTGATTTTCTACCCTTCACTCAGACATGACTTTAAAAAAATAATATCCTTGTCTTGAGAATGTGACCTTGTCCTTATGAATATTCTCTGGTCAGCAATGTAGAACCAACTAGCACCACCCCATTGCAAATGTGTGTGTGTGTGTGTGTGTGTGTTTAATCTTAGTAAGCTTTAATGCATACAAAATGGAAAACTTTTGTTTCCCTGTGATTTAGCTTTTACCATATGAATTAAACATAAACAGCTCCTCTGGGGCCCACTGAACCCTGGAGTGAAATCTAAATCATTTTAAGACATTCATTCTGCCCCCATTACTGGGCAAGAAGTTTTTCTTGCTTAAAGCTTCCCCTTCAATTAATCACTTCTAAGAAATAAGGGTCAAAAACTCCATATTAAAATGATAAACTCTGTTTCCCTTCTCCTGTTTGAAATCACCTAAATGTTGCTATCAGCTTGAAAAAATGCAGTGCTATATTTTTGCAACAGAAAAATTACATAAGCCTGAGAATGCATGTGCGTACATGTATGTGTGTGGGGCCTGTGTTTGTATATGTACATGTATGTTTTCTGTTTCTTTTTGAAAACTGGTAAGTAAGCAGCATTCATCAAAGCCATATATCAATTGCCCAAATGGTACAATAATGTGCACACTGGTGTCTGTGTGTCTGCATATATAATCAATGGCATCTTCTAATAACTAGTGCTGCAAACGTTATAGAGCCTTAACCAATCAATTGTCTACAGGTGAGGAAGAGTAGTTTTTGTATAGTAGTATAAATTTTTACCATAATTTTTTAAGATGACTTTGTGTACTTAGTATTTTCTAAGCACTTCAGGTGGATATTGCAAAAATAATGTTATTTTTAATATATGCAAGCATAAACAAATGATATCCTTTCTAAAAATTAATGTAGAGAAACTCAATCAATTTATAGGACATAAATTCTCCTGTTTCTATTTTGTATTAATGTGGTCATAACTGGTTTAATCTGACTTTTAAAATTCAAAGTATTTCTTTTTAGAAAAGTGTAGTATAACTAATTGTCATTTAAAGGAATGAACTTTCCTAGCCAATTTTATAACTGTCAGAAGTGACTTACTTTAAAAAAAATGATTAAAATAAGATGATTCAGTCTTTCCAAGATGCATGTGTTTTGGGGGATAATCTGTGTTAAATATCTTGATAAATCACCAGGAACAGTGGTGCATGCCTATAATCCTAGTCACTCAGGAGGATAAGGCAGGAGGATTGCAAGTTTGAAAACAGCCTTAGCAACTTAGCAAGCCCCTGTCACAAACGCAAAGTCAAAAATAAACGGGCCTGCTGAAGAAACTCAGTGATTAAGTGCCCTTGAGTCTAATCACTGGTACCAAAAACATTTGAAAAATTAAAAATATCTTGTAAAAGAACCAAAATTGTTATCATCTGAATACTGTAAGCAATTTCCATATATAAAACGGTAAAAATTCAATAGTCTGTACAAAGTCTTGTTCTCGTGTCCTCGAGAACTTCCTGGTGTGGGACCCTTTAGCTACACATTCAAAAGCAGAACTCTTCTGTTGTACTTCTTACAAATTATAAAATCATTATCATCTTGAATGCAAAACCTTCAGCTTACAGAGTGTTCATTTGCTAATGTAAATTGTAGTAGATAGCTGAAACAAAATTCTTGCCTTTTAGGCATATTAGTTCTCTAATCATTAAGATTTTTTATTTATTTGCTTTTTGGGTAGGAAAAAACCACTGTCAGAGCTGGAGATGAGGGCAAGTATGTTTTGGGGCTTTGTATGTATTCAGAACTCTTGTTCTTGTAGAATTTTGAGTGTTCTTTTCTGAGCAGTTATTTAAATGTGATGAGTTGAGATGGAAAGTATAGCAGCAAAGCTCATATTGCTATGACCTTCTCATTTTGAGGAGTCAAACTGAAATCTTCAAAGAGGCAATGCTAGATTGGTGATAGTATGATACCACACACATGAGACTGGTGCACATTCTGAGAGACAAGAACTTAGAATTTTGGAAAGTTACCCATATCATATTCTGTGTCCTAAAGCATGTTCTCAATGGGGTACATGTTGAGGCATGCAAGGGGTAGTTTCTCTGAGAGGAGCAGACATTTTCATTGTCAATGATTCTGGGAAGAAAAACTAAGCAACAGAAAATTTGGTATCAGAAGCGGATGCCTACATTTGGATAAAAAGAAGATACTTTATTCCTTTTGTGCCTGAATTTTGAAGTTTAAAGATGCTCTGAATATACATAATAATTATTTACTACTTCAGAATAATACAGTGTACCCTGACATACATTTAATGAGTAATTTCATGTCACTATGGAAATACCTTAAATTTTGCTATATAACAAATTTTTATTTTGTAAGTAAAAACTGGTTTTTTATCCTATACACTAGAAGATTGGCCAGTTGAATAGGTTGAGAAAATTATTATGCAAAACAAAAATAGCCTTTAGACCAAGACAAAGCATTTAGTAACCGTTGTATAACATTATTTAGTGTTTAAATATTACAGTTAAGTGCCAAATGAAATTTCATGAAACATTATCTAGCATATGGTTTTTGCTAAAATAAAGATTTTTCAAAAAAAAATTTTTTAGTTGTCAATGGACCTTTATTTTATTTATTTATTTATATGTGGTGCTGAGAATCAAACCCAGTACCTCACACATGGTAGGCAAGTGCTGTACCATGCAGCTACAACCTCAGTTTCTAAAATAAAGAAATTTGAGGCTACAAGATTATGATATTTTATTCTTCTTTACAAGGCATAAAATCTGCATCATAAATACCCCCAGTAATACTTGGAATTTAAATAATGATGAGGCATGCTCATAAACTTTGGAGTCAAACAATTAAAAAATAATGGAATAAATCCAACATTGATTTCAAAACAATTTTTTAAACAAAAGCTATTCATTCTATATCTAGACTCAGAATTTGCTAAGAACAGGAAGAATTAAAGAAGTTTCCAGTGGACACATTTAGTGTAAAGTACTGAGTATTATCAGTGTTTGCATTAACAGAATGTACTGTTTAGGGCAAATTTAAGAAAATGTTCACAATGACTTTAGTCATTTAATGTATCAGTGCAGATAGTCCAGGAGTGTTCTGAGCCCGTCCTGAATTCTTTCCATAGTTCCAGGTAGTATGGGGGCCAGATTTTCACAATTCTAACTTGAAACTCAAGAGCTAATTGCTTTGTTCTTAATGTTGTTTTCACAGAGCACTGATGGCCTCCTTGACTTGGCATATGCTAAACTATGTCTTCTCTTCTCTGGACAGACTAAGATCCTGTTCATTGATCTCCTTTTTCTTCATTAGATTCCAAGCTGCCTTTAATAAAAGGATTCTGAGAAAAAGCCTGTTACTGGTCCTAGATACTCTCAATTTTCAATTCTTTAAAAAAAAAAAACAACTTATTTTTTGACTATTTTCCAGGAAAATAAAAGAACTAAGTCTTCTAAGTATTTTTGAAGCCCTTAGCAGATTTGTTCATATTTATAATACATGTGTTTTTCAAAGAAAGGTTTGCAAATTAATTCAAAATTGATACAGCATTTAAATTCTGTATTTTAAAAATCATTACCTAGTTTCTCATGAGAGTGGGTGAATATCACTCAATAAATTGGGCATTCACAATCTCTTGTACCAACAACGGGGTGGGATGGCTGCAGACCTCTGGAGCCCACCCCCAGGTAGTGGCAGCAACTTCTGTGGTTTTAGCCTAGCAGCAGAGCAGGAGCAGAGCAGCCCCAGGGCTTCAGGCTGAAGGTGTCATTTCTTCATCTGAGGGTGTTGCCCCTTCTTCCTTTTACTCCTCCAGTTCTAGTCTCTTTCATCTCTGTAGTCTTTCCAGAACTTTGTTACGCAGGTCCTATGTCGAGTCCCCCAGTCTTGAGGCACCTCGCTGCCTATCTCCTTAACTAATCTCTCAGATAGCGTACCTCAGGGTGCTCAGTGCCCTGCTGGTTTCTTCCTCTGTGGCCACAGATTTATCCTCCCCCACAACTCCATTTACCCACCTTATGTCTCCAAAATCCATACTGCTCAACCTCCATTCTGATTACAAATGGGATAAATCTCATGGCTACCTGGGCTTCAAGCTGATCCAGTGAATAGAGAGAAAATAGGCAGCCCGCATCAGGACCAAGATGATGATATCTCAGTGATTTATGGAATTGTAGAAAATACATTCTCTTCTGCTTTTCCTTTTAGCTATATTGTAACCTTGCTAAATTTAGAAGAGAACACCCTGAATTTGTACAACTAAGAACTACAAAATAAAGGAACAAAACAATAACAATAACAAGCAAGTAAATCAACAAAATATAGCCCTGGGACTGTAACCGCAAAGCTACACAGCATATAATTCTAATGTAATAATAGCTGCAAAAGGCTTCCTTCTGCTCCTAGTTAATGGCCCCCATGCTCAACACGACACACCACTGTATTTTGGCTTTTAAGTCATCACAGAGAATTAAAGGACCCAGATCTTTTGGCTCCCTGTGTTTTCTGCATTACTTGCATGTTTTGGGTACATTTCCAGTTTCTAGTGAAATACAAGGTTAGCCTTGGGAAATTTGTTTCTTATGCTCCCCATTTACCTACAAAATTATCCTATGTGTCTTTTTCCCCCAAGATGGATTTAGAGATGAAGAAAATTACTATGATACATTATGAAAGGTAGAAATGAAGCACATTAAGGTATACTCATTATATTGTTATTACATGCTGAAAATAATGCATGTTTTATTCCCTTGTGATGTTTTCCTTCTATATAAGGCATTTGTCATACTACCTTGAAACATACTTTCAAGATTGTTTGGCTACTCTTTAAATTTATATAGTGATGATGTATGAAAAGCACCATTTCTTTTAGTTTTAGTATTTTGTGTTTTAAAAGAACTCATCAGTTACCTCCATGCCCAAGAGATGGGGGAGAGATTTTAGCATCCTCAACATGGTTCAAACAAAGACAGTCTCTCTTAACAATGTCGGAAAAGAGTCCTATTAACCAGCCAACAATTCCAGGTCTATAAATCATTATAGGATCTGTTATTTTTATTTTGTTTTCCTGTATGATTCTATTTCCCCTGTGACATAAAAGAATGCAGCATTTTTTATAAAAGCAAAAAACATCGTGTATCATTTTTATAGCTAAGCATCATTACACATCCCTCTTCTTCTGGATCATATTACATTTTGCACATTTACATAACGTTGGACATTCGCTCTCTAGGGTTGGGTTGACACCAATCCATTGAAACTTGCTGTGAGTCTTGTGGTCTGTGTAAGTTTAGACAGATATCTCAGTGTCAATTTCCTTGCCAGCAAAATGAAGAAAATACTATTAACAGTCTCAGTGCCTGGAGCACTGTAAGATTTCCTCAAGTGGTACTTGAGTATTACACATGCATTTGGGGGGAAGTAAGCATTCAGTTCATGGCATAGATGAACTTTTTACTTACATACAAAAACATAAAAACACATATATTTATGTAAGTAAAAAAGAAAGACCAAATCCTGTTTGTGTCTAGCCTCATTACCTTAGAAGAAATATTACCAATCCTTTTAAGTAATGTATCTTATAATAAATCCATTAACCAATAAGACTACTGTAAAAAATATTAACCAATAAGTCTAATTATTGTAAAAATAGTCACTGTCATTGCAAGTCTGTTATCCATCCATAAAATCAAGATTTCTTAAACCATTTAATCCCTAAAATGTGAATGTCCTTAACTTCTAATCATAGACCCCTGGCTTTTGCTTTGTGGCTTTTTATAATAACACTCTTGAGTATGAGATATCATTTAATGAGAAGAAAAGGTGCTTGACTCATTTTTACAGAAACTCCTAGAGCACCTTTATCCTAATAGATGAGTACAAGAGTATGGATAATTCTGAAAATCAAACGGTTGCCAGGTACAGTGGCACATGCCTATAATCCCAGCAGCTCAGAAGGCTGAGGCAGAGGAGCATGAGTTCAAAGCCAGCCTCTTCAATAGCAAGGCCCTAAGCAACTTAGTGAGATACTGTCTCTAAATAAAATATAAAAAATGGCTGTAGATGTGGATCAGTGGGATCAATAGTTAAGCACCCCTGGGTTCAATCCCTGGTACAAAAAAAGAAAGAATGGAAGAAAATCAAATGGTTTTTCTACAAAAAAAAAAAAATCAGCTGATTCTATGAGAGTTGTGATAGTTTCAGAGCCATAGGTAGAAAAATATCCTCTCTTCCTCCTCAGAATGTCATGAAATGCATGCTTCCACTAGCAGCAATTCTATTACTGATCTTTTTTTCCTTGCATAGATTTATTTTTAAAATGGCTTTTAGCTGATCTTTTAAATATTTATATCAGCTCATTTTTTTTTCTCAAATTGAAGGTAAGTTTTCTTCTATTTAGAAAAAGCAATGTGAAGTGGGAGTAAGCAATTTAAACAAATTGTCATAATGTGGTTTTGCTTCCATATGACTGACCTGCTAACTGATGATCTGTGCCTGATTGTATTTCCTAAAGCAAAACCAATTTTGCTATCTTAGAAAATTAAGTCAGGATTTTCACAATTATTTTAAGCTAAAGCAACAGAATCTGTACCTTTCCCTTACAGCATTAATTTTACAGTATTCCTGTGCCATTGAAACACTCAGAAGGTGTGAACATATCTATGGAGCATATTCACCTAATGAAAACTAACATGATTAAGATATGCAACTTTAGTAAAAACTGTATTAATACTGAAGTAATGGAAAGCAGTACTCAACTGAACACCCCCGATGCCTCAGGAAGAGTTACTGGTCCTACCTTAGCATTGTTGCTTACGGCAATAGTGTAGCTCCCTTACACTCTGTCCTTCATCAACTTCTCTTCTATGAAGTCATCTCTAGTGCTAAGTCTCTGCTCATTGCCTCCCTTTCTGTGTGATTCTGCTTGACTGAGTTTTGTGTTGGCTCCTGCTCTTAAATTCTACCTTCCCTGGTTTTCCAGTCTTGTCCATAATAAGAGCCATGCCTCACAGTCCACTCTCACAGTCAGTCACTCCATCATTCTGCCTTGTTTGTGTTTGTTTTCTTTCTCAAAAATATAGTACTGATAGCCTGGGATCTTAAACATCAAATACAGTGTTTACATATTAATCATCTGACCCACAGGACCAGAATTCTCTAACTTGGTACTTTGACTACCCAATTGGAAACATAGGTGCCAAACATTGTTTGAAATATGGCCAGAACTCTCGGTAAGCAAGGAGAAGCTCCATCAATAATCCCCTTCAACAAAGGGCCTGCTGCCCAGTTGTAGGGAGCGTGTTCGGCAACCAGTTCCAACACCATCTCCCTCGTGATCTGCCTTAGTTGTGCAGAGCTGCTTCATGCAGGGCTATCCCTCATTGGATCAGTTTGTATGTAAGGACACAGAAATATAGCGATCTGACCGTTTTGGCCAGTACAGGACAAATCTAACAAGCAATGTTTTCTTCAGAGTTCTCCATTTGGCTCCTGAAGACTTGTCAATTGTTAATTGACAACTTGTTAATTCAGTTTTTCCCTCTGCCAAATCCTGCTTTCTCATTCTTCCCCTCAAAGGAATGGATCCCCAATAGATTTCTCGTACCTCAAACATCTCATTTGCTGTCACAGTACTTGACCTGTAACAACCTCCTAATACCCTTCAAAATGTCCACTCCCATCAGTATCTCCCTCCTTACCTCCAGTGAATTACCACCAGTTCACCATTAAGCCTTATTCAGTCTTAGTGGCTACTGTCATTCTCAATGGAAGAGTTAAGCCAGAGGTGAGCGTGAACACTGTGCCATGGACTCCTTGGTGAGGGGCATAGAAGGTTTGGGTCAGAAGGCCCAGAAATGGGTCCCTGAAGCTTATCGAGGAACTCCAGAAACCAGATAGGAGTGAAGGCACCCAGGGCCTTAATTCCATACCTATTGTACACTTAGACCTGGAGATGTGATACTGGAGATGCCACAAGGAAGAATCAGAGAAATGTGGAGAAGAAACTTCCTAGGTCTTGGGCTTTAACCACACAAGCATTGATTCACAGGTAAGGAAAGGAAGAGTAGAAGAAAATTTGATTATACCAAGTTAGTCATCCACATGTTCCTCTTCTGTCCCCTCCATTTCCCTGCATGAAAACTCTGAGCTTTGAAGCAGCAGAACCAAAATACGGTAGGCTCTTCCCCTTGGGCTTGGATTTTCTACCTGTGCTGGAGATGAAAATTAACCTTTAAACATGGGGGTTGAATACTAGAAAAGATGTGTATAGGTAGTATCCTCTGACAATAGTTCTAGGTGACCATAGTGTCTTTTGCTGTGTAAGGCTATACATATACAGCCTCAAGGATCTCACAGACACTGAAAGAGGAAAACATCTGACATCTCATAATTATTTTCTTCCTTCAAAATATAACTCATATAGTTGGAGTCCTGAAGACTACAGAAGGATTCCTCACAATAATTATTTTAAATCTGAATAGTTATACTAGTATCTGGTTTCCCTGTCTGGAAATGTGGATGATTTATATATATTGCTTGGACTTAGACAGTCTCCAAGTCCTGAAAACACTGTGGCTGGCCCATTCCCTCCAATATTGGATGGCAGTTTCAGAGAACATCGTGAATCAATGTGCCAGCACATATGTAAGAACAGTGGCTATAACCTAGAACTGTTGCCCAATATTTCAATCACTAGCATATTTGAAATGTGGCAAGTCTAAATTGAGATATGCTGAGATATGCAAAATACTCATAAGATTTCAAAGACTTGGTGTTTCTCCTAAAACTTTGAAACTACAACAATGGTTTATAGTATATTCCTGTTGGAGAGCACTGGCCAAACATGCCATCAAGCAAAGCCCATGACAGAATTATCCTACATCTCAGCAGTGTGAGCATATAATGTCGAGATGAAAACATGGTCAATCTTCCCATTGTTACAGTCTATAACAGCCTCAGAGATTTGAGATTTTTAGGATGGGTGGGGATGAGAAAGTTTGAGAGAAAATTCCAGTTTTTGAATTTAAACTTTAAATGAAGCCAGGTGCGGTAATGTACTCCTAAAATCCCAGTGGTTTGGAAGGCTGACGTAGGAGGATAGCAAGTTCAAAGCCAGCCTCAGCAACTTAGTGAAACCATACATAATTTAGTGTATGGTTTGTGTCAAAATAAAAGATTAAAAGGGAAAAGGGTGGGGATGTGTCTCAGTGGTTAAGTGACCTTGGATTCAATTGCTGGTACCAAACCAAACCAAACAACAACAACAACAAAACTTTAAATGAATCAAAAATCCCTGAAGTTACTGAGTTTCCCTAGAAGTTTCTAGAGAAATATTTTTTTCTGTTACCTGATAGAAATGGATTCATAAGGTAGAAAGGAAAAACAAAGGTCACGATTTTGCTGATCTGGATTTGTGACTCATAACACACAGGACTATAATTAACATTTGTATGAATAAAGCCTGGGGCTATTCAGAACAGTACAGTCAGAGCCTGATAGGTTAAAAATGAGAATAGGTAGTGACACAAACCAAGAATTCATAAAATAGACAGTCATGTGCAGGAAATGAGCATGAATCTGCCAGGGTGACGTGCAGGTGCAGATCAAGATCCAGGACGTGAAGGCAGAGTGGTCCTACTCAACTTCTTTTTGAGGTATCAGCTGACAACACCATATTTGAACATGTCCCCTCATGTTTAAAGGGCATATATTGGGGTCCACTAAGCACAAATTAAATCCTGTAATAGTATAAACTATCTACATGGTTTAGAGAAGCCCAAAGTGATGAGTGATTGGTGGTGATGAGGGTGCATCTAATCTACACTGATGATATCCTAGAGAACAATAAAACAACCTCAAGGACTACCAAATGGAAGTCAAAGAAGTTGACTGGATCTTGGCATCCATTATTAAATACCTAGTCAAATCAGGGAGGATCAAGCCAGACAGAATGACTTATTGAAATGCCTGAATGTTATCTATTATGGCTTCTGAGACCTGGCAGGAATAGTTATTAAGGTGAATGTATAGCTATCTACTGGGAAAAAGATTTGAAGACATCATTAGAGGTTGATATCAAAGAACGAAATGGGTCTATTAGTAGCATCCACATGTTCTGGTAGAGGCCTAGAAGGATCTCAAACCCCAATCTTGTTCCTTAAATCCTAAGATTCCTGGGAGCTTTCAAACCCTTTAAACAATGAGTAGTTAGGAAATAAATGGAATTGAACCTATTTTGAAGAACCATCCTTCCTTTAGTTTCAGAATGTTTCTAATAGTAGGATTTACTTATTGGAGAAGATTTAAATGGCTAAGGTATCAAGATTCCCTAGGGATAGTAAGTTGAGATGATTTTAGATTTCTCTGTATCTTTTCAATTTCTCATCGAGGGAATGAATTAATATTTGGATCAGTAATTTTGGCACTAGTTCAGGCCGGAACTGTACACTGAACTATGTAGTAAATGATGTGTCATTAGCACATGTTTAAGACATTCTGCTCCGTGGCACATGCCTGTAATCTCAATGGCTATGGAGACTGAAGCAGGAGGATGACAAGTTCAAAACCAACTGCAACAACTTAGTGATGCCCTAAGCAATTTAGCAAGTCTCTCTCTCAAAATAAAAAATTAAAAGGGCTCTGGCTGTGGCTCAGTGGTTGAGCACCTCTGGGTTTAATACTTAGTACAAAAGAAAAAATTCTGCTCTGAATATTGAAATGGGTGTTTTCCTGAAAACTAAATACATGTGCTTATAGTAAATCCATTAATGAGATGGATGATTTTATCAGTTATTTTGTGATGTAAATATTAATAGTCTGTTTTGGTTATTAGATGCAAAAAGTATAAAATGTTGAGATAAGAAAATCTCATTAAAACATTGGAGAATTTGGTTCAAAAAGATTCTTTGAGACTTTTTTAACCTTGAAAATCAGGAAAGAGGCATAAATGACATCTGTGTCAGAAAAGAGTTAAGTCTGGTTATACTTTATAGTCAAGAAGCATATAAAACCATATTTCTGTCTTTAGAAATTGGACATAATCAAAGTATATGCCTACCTTAACTAATGTTAACTAGATTAGTAGTGCTCTGAAGGTATCCTTTAATGCAAACTTTAATTTCTTAAAAAATTAGTAATATAAATTATATATATATGGAAGTTTATTAAAATACCAAATCCTCTAACCCTAGTATATGTTTATTATTTCTTAGAAAATAGAATTCATAATTTATCACTTCTCTCAATACTTCAACTACACATGGTGGGGGAAACTTTGAAAAATATTCTTATCCTTCTCACTTTAACCTTCTAGATATCTTTGTGGAAATGAAAAATATTTGCACAACTCAAACTTATATCCACATGCTTAGGGTTGGTTTCAAAGACATATAGCTTTATCATAAGTTATAAACACAGATGCTTTGGGGAAAAGAAAATTTTCTATCAGTGTTTCTTTTATCAAATTTAGTGAAGAGTAGAAGAAAAATAGATCTGAAGTTGGAAAGTTTATGGGTAAAGATGAAGTATACAATTTGAGACAGAAGAAAACAGAATCAACATTTATCAAATGCAAAATGGACCAGTGTGGTGATTATTTTTGATGCCTTTGGTACAATTGATAGACAATTGGATTCAGTTTGAAAATAACAATTCAGTTTGAAAATAACAATTGCAACACTGTTCCACTCAATGCTTACTTGGGGTAAGAAAATATAACCTTAATTATAAAACCTTACTTTCAGACTTCATTTCTATAGTTTATCAGAGAACAAACTGGGTATTGCTCTTTGCACTAACCCTAACCTCAGAATAAGATTTACAGGATCCTAAATTTGGCCTCAGAATAAGATTTACAGGATCCTAGAAGTTAGTGTTCTCTGAGAAAATTATCTTTATAACATGATAACTTCATCTTTTGCAAACTGATATGCTATAAAATCAAAACTCAGTCATTGAATGTCCCAGTAAAAATAACAAAATAAGAGATTTAAAGTACAAATTCCTCTCCCAAAATACTTGGAGTCAGAAAAAAGATGCAACTAACTTAGGGAATAAGGACTAGGAATTTTAATAGGTCATAACCTAGCAAAGTCTCATCACTTTATGACTAAATCTCTTGATTTACTATTATAGACTGTTTGGACTAAGAAAATAGTAGCTTCCCCATGAGTGCACAGGAAAAACAAAACAAAACAAAACAAAAGACAAGCATTAGTTGCTTATACTTCTTGGTCTATTTTTTCTTCCAAGAAATCCTCCCCTTGTTAGTGAATCATTTTAAACAATTTGTCTCATAAAAATAGCTACAGTATTCCATTTAAAAAAATTTTTCTGTCGGTTATAAATGTATTTTGAAGAATGAAAGGTTAAGAATGCATGGATATTATGTACTATGGATTTCAGAAAATGAGATAAGAGAAAATGCATCAAAAATAGAAATAGGATCACAAAAAATGATAAAGACAAGTTTATTCTCAATATCAACATCCTTAAATTCTTAAAATGAAATTAAAACTCCTTACTCATTGTGACTTTTCTTCACATTTGTGGTTTCTTTTTAAAATCTGTTGGTGGGAACTGAAGAACATAAATTGACAAAACTAACTGCTAATGAAAACTTTATTATGGGCATGAGATTTATAGTTTCAATAGCTCCTTATCAAATCTCTGTTCTAAAATCCCCAACTAAACATGTAATTCAACCAAGCATTTTGTAGATGTGGTGTCTAATGAGATGCTTGTCAGAATGGTGTCCCTTGTAATGGGCTAAGTTACTAGCAGTTACAGATATGATTGGGAGGAAAAGTCTGGATGACTCATTACAACCTGTTACAACCATAAGAATAAAACACTCAAATGCCTTGAAAAATAGCTGGGAGAGGAGAGAGATTGCATCGTTGGCTTTGGACAGAAGACTTTTAAAGACAGAACAGGCAGTGTGATATTTACACACTAGCCCCCCTCCACTGGAAGCTTAATTCCAAAGACGGGAATAGGGAAGATGTTGTGAAGGATAATTCTAACTCAAAACACATGTCGGCACAGAAGGCCCTGCTTGCTGGTCAAAATATGGTTCTTGTCAGGCATCAACTGTTTATTGATTCAATAAACTTTTAATAAGTGGCCTATAGTGCCAGTTACAATGTCAAATGATAGAACTCTGGAGATGAGTAAGACAGAGTTCTCCTTACATTCAAGTCAGAAAACTAGATAAGTAATACAATAACAACCAGTGAAATGGATGCCAACATCTCTTCAAACTAAGGGCAAAAGGAAATGTCAAGACAGGCTTCCCTGAAGGGAACACAGAAGCCAAATTTGGGGAGATTGAAAAAACAGAGTGTATATGAAGAAAACACTCCACAGGAAGAGGGTGCTCACTGTGCATGAAGCCTAGCTCTGGACCTGCCTGGTGCAGATTATGGTGACTGGGCTGCTGAGGTCATCAGGCTTCTGTCATGAGAGACCTTCTATGCCAACTAGTGTAGAGGAAGGCTCTGAGAACAATTGAAGGATACCAAGCAGGAAATGTTTCAGAAACGTTTATTCTGCATTAGAATGGGGCCAATCATGGCTAGAAAACATTTTAGGAGATAGAGCAAAAGTCAAGGTAGTTCTGATTCAGAAAAAGTGGGGATGGTTGGGAAAATAATAAAGCTATTTAGCTGAAATCCTGCTGTAGATGATTATCCTGTACTTCTGTCCTGATTTGCAAAAGTCAAGCAGCTCTTTCCATTAAATATTTCTCAAACTGTCTTTCACTGAGAGCATGAATGATCCTGAGTGCAAGTGATACTTCTCTCTTAGGCATTAATGTTCCAAAATTATTCTGAACAGGCAAATTATGTTAAATAACATATCTTTAACAATATGTGCATCAAATGAATTATTATATACATTGTTTATAACAGGTTGTAAATTCACAAATGCTCTATTCAGAATTGCTCAAAATTTAAAAACATCAACTAACATTGACAATATGGAATGTTTTACCTCTCATTTTTAAAATATTTTTATTTGTAGATGAACACAATAACTTCAGTTTATTCATTTTTATAGTTAATCAATTTATTTGTTCTAATTAGGTATATATGACAGCAGAATGCATTTTGATCCATGCAGCACAACTTTTCATTTCTTTGTACATGATTCATTGCACCATATGTACAGACATACATGTACCATCTCATTTCACCATCTTTCCTGTCCCCATGTCTCCTGTCCTCCCTTTACTCCCCTTGGACCAATCAAAGTTCCTCCATTCTTCCTGCACAACCACCACCATCCCTAGTATGGATCAGCATTCATTTATCAGAGACAAAATTCAGACTTTGGTGTCTTGGGATTGGCTTACTTCTCTTAGCATGATATTCTCCAACTCTGTTCATTTACCTACAAATACCATAATTGTATTCTCTTTTAATTCTGAGTAATATTCCATTGTGTACATATACCACAGTTTCTTTATCCATTCATCTATTGAAGGTCATCTAGGTTGTTTCCACAGTTTAAAAGTTGTGATTTTTGCTGTTATAAACATTGAATTGGCTGTGTTTCTATAGTATGTTTAAGACTTTAGCACATACACCAAGGAGTGGGATAGCTGGGTCAAATGGTGTTTCCATTCCAAGTTTTCTAAGGAATCTCAATACTGCTTTCCAGATTGGATGCACAATTTGAAGTCCCACCAGCAATGTATGAGTGTGCCTTTTCCCCCATATCCTCACCAATACTTATTGTTACTTGTATTCTTAATAACTGGCATTCTGACTGGAGTGAGATGAAATCTTAGAGTAGTTTTGATTAGCATTTCTCTAATTACTAGAGATGTTGAACATTTTTTTAATATATTTGTTTATTGATTGTATGTTTTCTTCTGAGAAATGTCTGTTCAGCTCCTTAGCCCATTTACTGATTGAGTTGTTTGTGTTTTTTTGGTGTTAAGATTTTTGAGTTTATATATCCTGAAGATCAGGGCTCTATCTGATCTGTGTGTGGTAAAAACTTGCTCTCAAAATGTAGGCTCTCTGTTCATCTCATTGATTATTTCTTTTGCTGAGAAGAAGCTTTTTAGTTTGAATCCATCCCATTTATTGATTCTTGATTTTATTTCTTGCACTGTAGGAGTCTTGTTAAGGAAGTTTGGGCCTAATCCGACATGATGAAGATTTGGGCCTACATTTTCTTCTCTTAGCCTTAGGGTCTCTGGTCTAATTCCTAGGTCCTTGATCCATTTTGAGTTGAGTTTTGTGCATGATGAGAAGTAAGAGTTTGTTTTCATTTTGTGTCATATGGATTTCCAGTTTTCTCAACACCATTTGTTGAGGAGGCTATCTTTTCTTTGTTGTATGTTTTTGGGCACCTTTGTCTAGTATGAGATAACTGTCTTTATGTGAGTTTCTCTCTGTGTCTTCTATTCTGTACCACTGGTCTACATGTCTACTTTGGTGCCAAAACCATGTCATTTTTATTACTATAGCTTTATAGTGCAGTTTAAGGTCTGGTATTGTGATGCTTCCTGCTTCACTCTTATTGCTAAGGATTGCTTTGGCTAGTCTGGGTCTCTTATTTCTCCAAATGAATTTTATGATTGCTTTTCTTATTTCTATAAGTAAGGAAATTGGGATTTTAATTGGAATTGCATTGAATCTGTATGGCAATTTGGGTAGCATGGCCATTTTGACAATATTGATTCTGCCTATGAAAGACCATGGGAGATCTTTCCATTTTTTAAGGTCTTCAATTTCTCTCTTCAGTTTCTGTAATTTTCATTGTGGAGGTCTTTCACCTCTCTTGTTAGATTGATTCCCAAGTATTTTACTTTTTTGAGGCTATTGTGAATGGGGTAATTTTTCTAATTTCTCTTTCAGAAGATTCATTATTGACATATAGAAATGCATTTGATTTATGGGTATTGATTTTATATCCTGCTACTTTGCTGAATTCATTTATTAATTCTAGATGTTTTCTGGTAGGATTTTTTGGATCCTCTAAGTATTATCTAAGTACTGTCATGTTGTTAGCAAATTCTTCTTTTCTATTCATATGCCTTTAATTTCTTTTGTCTGTGTAATTGCTCTGGCTAGAGTTTCAAGGCCTATGTTGAATAGAAAAGTTGAGATATGTTCCTACTATCCCTAGTTTTTCTAGTTTTTTGAACATGAAAGGGTACTGCATTTTGTCAAACGCTTTCTCTGCATCAACTGATAAAATCTTATGATTTTTATCTTTAAGTCTATTGATGTGTTTTCCATATGTTGAACCAAACTTACATTCCTGGAATGAACCCCACTTGATCATGGTGAACTATTTATTTAATATACTTTTGTACATAATTTGCCAAATTTTATTGAGAATTTTTGCATCTATGTTCATCAGGGATATTGGTCTGAAATTTTCTTTCTTTGATGACTCTCTATCTGGTTTTGGTATCAGGGTGATACTAGCCTCATAGAATGAATTTGGAAGTGTTCCGTCCTTTTCTAATTCATGGAATAATTTGAGGAGTACTGGTATTAATTCTTTTTTGTAGGTCTTGTAGAACTCAGCTGAGAATCTGTCTGGTCCTGGGCTTTTCTTGGTTGGTAGGCTTTTGAGGGCATCTTCTATTTCTTTGCTTGAACTTGATCTGTTTAAGTTTTGTATGTCCTCCCAGATCCCAGATCACTTTGGGTGGGTAATATGCCTCTAGAAATTTATTAGTGTCTTTTAGGTTTTCTATTTTACTATAGTATAAATTTTCAAAATAATTTATAATTTTCTTCTGTATTTCAATAGTGTTTGTAGTGATACTTTCTTTTTCATCACAAATTTTAGTAATTTGAGTTTTTCTCTTTTCTTCTTTCCATTAGGTTGGCTGAGGGTTTGTCAATTTTATTTATTTTTTCACAGAACCAGATTTTTTTTTTGTCAATTTTTTCAATTGTTTCTTATGTTTTGCTTTCATTGATTTCCACCCTGATTTTAATTATTTTCTCTCTTCTTTTTTGGTGTTTGTTTTTTCCTCTTTTTCTAAGGCTTGAGTTTTAATATCAGGTTGTTTCTTTGTTGACTTCTCATTCTTTTAATGAATGAGCTTAATGCAATGAACTTTCCTCTTAGTACTGCCTTCATAGGGTCCCAGAGATTTTGATATGTTGTATCAGAGTTCCCTTTTATCTCTAAGAATTTTTTTATCTCCTCCCTGATGTCTTTTGTTATCCATGTGTCATTCAATAGTGTATCATTTAGTCTCCAGGTGTTGGAGGAGCTTCTAATTTTTATTTTATCATTGATTTCTAATTTCATTCCATTATGGTCAGATAGAATGCAAGGTAATATCTCTATTTTTTTCTATTTGCTAAGACTTGCTTTTTGGCATAACATATGGTCTATTTTGGAGAAGGATCCATGTGCTGCTGAGAAAAAAAGTGTATTCACTCATTGATGGATGGAATATTCTATATATGTCTGTTAAATCTAAATTATTTTGTTTGGAAGATCTATCCAGTGTTGAGAGGGGTGTGTTAAAGTCACCCAGTATTACTGTGTTGTGGTCTATTTGATTCTTGTAGTTGAGAAAGGTTTGTTTGATATGCATAGATGCCCCATTTTGGGGGGCACAGATATTTAAGATTGTTATGTCTTGATAATGTATGATTCTCTTAAGTAGTATGAAATGACCCTCTTTAATCCTTTTTCATTAATTTTGGTTTTAAGTCTACTTTATCTGATACAAGGATGGAAATCTGCTTGTTTACGCAGCCCATGTGAGTGATCAATTTTTTCCTCATCCTTTCACCTTCAGTCTGTGGATGTCTTTTCCTGTGAAATGAATCTCTTGAAGGCAGCATATTGTTGGGCCTTTCCTTTTAATCCAATCTGCTAGTCTGTATCTTTTAATTGATGAGTTTAGGCCATGAATATTCAGGATTATTATTGAGACATTGTTTGTAATCCCAGTCACTTTGACTTATTTTTGGTTTTTAACTTGACTAGATTTCTCCTTTGATTGTCCTTCAGTGTAATTTCTGTTTTTGCAGATTTTCATTGTTGTTTTTCATTTCCTGTTCATGGAACATGTTGCCAAGAATATTCTCTAGTGTAGGCTTTCTTGTTGTAAATTCTTTTAGCTTTTGTTTATCATGAAAGGTTTTTATTTTGTCATCAATTCTGAAGCATAAGTTTGCTGGATATAAGATTCTTGGTTGTCATCTATTTTCTTTCAGAGCTTGGTATTTTGTTATTCCAGGATCTCCTGACTTTGAGGGTCTAGGTTGAAAAATCTGCTGAGATCCAAATTGGTCTTTTCCTATATGTAATCTGATTCCTCTGTCTTGTAGCCTTTAATATTCTATCCTTATTCTGTATGCTAGGCATTTTCATTATAATGTGTCTTGGTATAGATATGTCAGAATTTTGTACATTTGGTGTCCCACAAGCTTCCTGTATTTGATTTTCCAATTCATCCTTCATGTTTGGGAAATTTTCTGATATTATTTTATTTAAGAGATTATGCATTACTTTGGTTTGAAATTCTGTGCCTTCCTCTATCCTGATAAATCTTAGATTTGGTCTATTGATGCTATCCCATAATTCTTGGATTTCTGCTCATAATTTCTTACCATCTTCACTGTGTGGTCAACTTTATTTTTGAGATTATATATTTTGTCTTCATTGTCTGAGGTTCTATCTTCCAAGTGATCTAATCTGTTGGTGATACTTTCTATTAAGTTTTTTATTTGGCTTATTATCTCCTTCATTTCAAGTGTTTCTGCTTGTTTTTGTTGTTGTTTTCAGAATCTCTCTCTCTTTCTTGAAGTAGTCTTTTGCTACCTGTGTTTTTCCTCTTATTTCATTGTTGATGTGATCAGTGGTTGCCTATACTTGCTCTCTTATCTCTTTGTTGGAATGACCATTTTTTGCCTGTATTTGCTCACTTATGTCATTCTTTAATTCACAGATTATTTTAATTATGTTTATC
The DNA here is from genome assembly GCA_004024805.1 of Geosciurus inauris. Taxonomy (NCBI): domain Eukaryota; kingdom Metazoa; phylum Chordata; class Mammalia; order Rodentia; family Sciuridae; genus Geosciurus; species Geosciurus inauris. Next base: position 82,762 of record PVHX01005060.1, on the reverse strand, counting down.
CTGAAATCTTTCTCTGATGTGTCTCTACTGCACTGTCATTGGATTCTAATGTTGTAGTATCTTGGTTTGTTTGGTGCACTTTCTTTCCTTGTTTTTTTATGTTGTCTATGTGTCTTTCTCTCTTGTAGTACAGATCTGAGGTATTGCAGCTTCTATCTTATAATCTCGTAGTGTCCCTGTAGGTTACCAGTATATCACCTTTAAGGGTGCGATCAATGTTTATTGCACCCATTGCTACCAATAAGCAGCCATAAATCAATTAGCTTCTATTTTGACATTTATGGTTTTGTCACTATAAACAGAAATTATGAGTTTGGTTATCCTCTACCATATAGCCAATAGGTTTGCATAAGGGTTTACAGCTTCTAATGTTGGATGAGGGGAGGGTAGGTTGTGATGTTTGTGAGATAGGATGTGGGAATATAGAGGTATTAGATTATAGGACTAGTGAAATAGTAATCAAAAGAAGCTGGCTGTTAGCAGGAGAATAAAGAGAGAGATGTTACCCCATACAAGGTTCCTTGTTGCCTCTGCAATAGGATGGTGTCTGTTAGTACACCATGTAGTGATACCTCTACACTAGATGTTGTTGTCCCTAGATGGAAGTGGCCATGCCATAATTGGTGGCAGCAGTAGCATCAAGCCTGTAGGTACCTCAATGTTGGGCTTCCAGGCCTCGGTTAGTGTCCCAAGGTGGAAGCTGCCCCAGCTAAAGATGGCAGAGGCAGCAGCAGAGGTAACCCAAGATGACAATGGAAGTGTCCCAGATGGAGGCAACCACTTTCAGAGATGGAGCTAAAAGGATGTATGATGGTGTTGGTGGCCTGTTTGGTCATGCCATAATCTGGCATGTGGTGTTGCAATGGGCAGCTGCCTCCTTTCCCTGTCCACTGTCCCACTGTGGAGATTACTGTGTAGGGAAGGCCATGGTGGTGGCTGCAATGTCACAGAATGGAGGTGGTTTGGGTGGAGCCGGGGCTCCTCTCCACTGGAGGGGAATGGGGTGTGGTCTGGACCTCGGTGGGGCAGCTTTGGTGATGGTCTTCCATGTCGTGGCTGTTGTTCCTAGATGGAAGTGGCAATGTCTGTGCTTGGTAACTAAGTAGCATCAAATCCGTAAGTACCTTGGGATTCTAGTCACAGATGGGCTTCCAGTCACCAGATGGTGTCCTAAGATAAAAACTGCTGCAATTTAACATGGTGGTGGCAACAGCAGGGGTGCTCCGAGATGACAGCAACCACTTTTAGAAATGGGACTGAAAGGGCAATCCCAAGGATACCTCTGGGTGGCCTGTTTGGAGATGCAGCACTGTGGTGTGTGGGTGTGTTCCTCAGCATGGTGGGCAGTCCTGTGACTGGGCTTGGGCCTGGGATCCTCAAGGGTTGGTGGGACTGTCCTGGGTTTGCCTGGGGTCTGCAAGAATAGGTGGGACTGTCCTATGCCTGCTTGGTCTCCACATGGATAGGCAGGGATGTCCTTGGCCCTCCTGGTCTCTGTGGAGGTTGGCAAGACTGTTGTTTTTTTTTTTTTTATGTAGTGCTGAAGATCAAACCCAGTGCCTCACATATACTAGGCAAGAGCTCTACCACTGAGCCACAACCCCAGGCCCTCCCTCTCATTTTTCACCTTCTCATTTCTATATTCTACATACACAAACAGGTCTCCACTGAGTTCTAGACATACAATCTGGTTAGGCCTAGTGATCTACTTATTCCTTTATTTTGAGAGTAAATCTGAGTTCCTCCCTGAAGCTTTGTATTAATCCCCAGGAACCAATGCTTCTTGGCAATGCAACAACTTTTATGTTTATGTCTTCATCAAAATCTGTATGAGCTGATATAATACCTTAATTCATTAGATGATTGCCTTATAAATAGGAAATAGCCTTAAGCATTGGTCACAGGGGTAATTTACAGAGATTTTATTTTGTTGGATTACTTTGGTTTGTTTTTTATCATAGTCTTCAAAGTCTTTGACTTCTTGTGTTTATCAGCTACATAATTGATTTTATTATATATCAGTTTCTTAAAATAATATTAAAATCATTTCCATAAATGTAATTTATTATTTTTCTAATAAATTGGAAGTGATATATTGAAGATGGCTCATCTCAATAAATATATTCCATAAAAAGAAATTTTGTACTCAAATGTAATATTCTATCCTAATCTTCCTTGAAGATAAATTTTTAAGATTTTTTTTAAGTTAAAGGACAAAATATATCAATGCTCTGGTTCCAGCAGATGAGCTGGTTGTTTCTGTGGAAGATAGAGTTTGGGTAGCTATGGAGTACAGCTTTTGTCATGGTAGACCTTCACACACAGAACAAATTTCAAAAACTGAACCTGTTGGGATAACGTAAATGCATTTGTATTGTACAAGTCTCTTTTTTTCTCTTTAGAAAGAAAGCTCAAACAAGATTTTCATCTAGTGGCAAGGAAGGCATGGGAGATTTATTCTGAGAATAAATATTGGGAACTAATATTTAAATTGAAAAATGAATTTTTAATTTATTTTTCTTCTGGAAAAATTTGGTGGCTGCTTTATTGGCTTACAATAGCAACAAATCTCAATATTAGCAGGTCAGAGGAGAAATAATTCCATTTATTTATGAGTTATAAGCAATTCAAAGTACTATATCTTTAAGAAGTTGCTTCAATATTCTTCTTTTATTGTCTCAAACTCAAAATTCACAGAACAATACCCTTAATTCTCAGCCAGTTCTATCAGTTTCTGAATTATAAAAATTTTCTTACATCAATTAAGTGAAAATTTTTCTTAAAACTGTTATGTTGGAAAATATATATATTCGCCAGAGTTATTTTAAGAATAACTTGTATCTTAAAAAGTCAGAAATCAGATTTAATGTATCTACTTAACATCCCATTTGATAGCTTCTCTAAGTTCCCATTAAATACTTAATGATAAAACAGGAGAATATATGCTGTTATAGTCAATTAGGTATACAAGAAAATTTATATAGCCAGCAAAATATATAATTAATGGACATTAAGTCATCCATATAACCTTTACATTGACAATCAGAAACTCTAGAAAAAGATCTCTTCATATATGGAAAAATAAGTTTATTATTCAGTTGTTAGTTGCTACAACATAGAAATATGATTTATTTTTATACATGAAACTTGTGATTTACAATTTTGTTAAACTCATTCATTTTCTCCAGTTTTTTTTTTTTGGGGGGGTGGTTATTTGAGATGTTCTACATGCATGACATGTCTTCTGTAAAGACAGTTTCAGTACTTCCCTTTCAATTCATGTGCCTTTTGTTTTTTCTTGCATAATTTTTCTGACATGGCTCTCCAGTGCAATGTCAAATAGAAATGATGCAGGGACATCTTTGTCTTGCTCCTCATCTTGGGGAGAAAACCTTCAACACATAAAATCTAAGTCTGAGGGGAAAAATATCTAGGAATAATGGCTCCCCTCAGCTTTCTCCTTTTAAGGAAAGACAGCCCTATTCTTAGCTCCTCAGTTTTTCAACTATTTGTGTTAATATTACCTTCAAAATAATATGTGAGAATTAGATTTACACATCTAATATTAAAGACATTACTCCTAACATATGAAATTCCTATAAATGTCAAATATAAGGAAGAGTATTTCAATAAATAAAATTTGGGGGAATGATTCACTGTTTCTGTTTTGCTTAGGATCTGTTCCTCCTGCAAATGTAGGTCTGGAAAATCCATTATTTTGAAAACATGATAGGATACTTTTCAGCATATCAACAGTATATTAAATGCTTCTGTATTCTTTTCTGGGCAACATATTAATAAAAATATTATTTTACATATAAAAAGGAAAAATACTTGATTATATTTTTAGGATCATTCTATAATAAAGGTTATGTGAAATTCAAAAAAATAAAAATAAAAAAATAAAAATAAAATCTAAGTCTGAAGTTAGCTATGGTTGTCATAGATGTGTTTATGAGGTTAAGGAAAGTCCTTTCTATTCCTAACTTGCAGAGTTTTTATCATGCATGGATATTGAATAGCATAAGAAGACTTGTCTGTATCTATTGATGTGAATATATGGTTGATATGGTTTTTGTTTCTTCTTTCTTTTCTTTCTATTTTTAAAATTTTTATTCATATTTTGGAGACAGTCTGAATTGTCCAGGCTGACCTTGAACTTCTGATTCTTCTGCCTCACCCCTCTGGAATAGCTGGGCTTGCAGGTGTTCACCACCACATTCTGTCCCTGTTTTCTTTTTCTTTTTTTCATTTTTAATCTGTTGGTATGGTAAATAACATTGATTTATTAATATTGAATAAATTTGTATTCCTGAAATAAACTTTACTTGGCTGATTCCTAAGATGAAGCCCATATGGTCATGATATAGTATGATTTTTATATATTTTTGCTCAATTTATTATTTTTAATGATTTTTTGCATCTGTGCTCAAGTGGGATATTGGTGTATACTTTTCTCTTTACGCCTTACTCTGTCTTATCTTCGTGTCTTCCACTGTTTGATATTAAGCTTTTCCCTCCAGGTTTCCTATGATTAATATTTGCAAAGTATTTCCTTTTTTATCATTTACTTTTACATATATCTGTATCTTTATACTAAAAAATAGATTTAGTATAGGTGTGCCATGCATTTTTCACTAATCTGACATTCTTTCACTATTCATTGGAATATTTAAAGCATTCTTATTCGATATTATTATCAATATAATTAAACTTGAATCTATCACTTTGCTATTTGCTTGCTGTTTTCTCATGCTGTTCTTAATTTTACCTTTTCCCTTGCTTTCACCAAGACTGATTTTTGCTTTTAAGTGACTTATCAAGTATGCCTTTTTTGTCTGATATTTTTAGTGGATATTCTAGAGCATCCTTGTCCAACAGAAATATTAAAAAAAATATAAACTAAGTCTACATGAATTAAATATATATAAACTATATATTATATATAAACTATATATAAACCACATATTAATAATATAAAATGTATATATAGTTTATAACAAACTACATAGTTTATAATTTAAATTATCTAGATGTTATACTGAAATGAAAATCCAAGCCATTCATGTTGGCTACAGATTTTAACCAAATGCATTGAAAATAATGCTATGTCAATAACATCATATCAACAAGTAATTCACATAATCAATAAAAGGATAAAACTGTATCATATTGCTCCTACTATGGTGCTCTGAAAAGACTATCATATTCTTTATGTAGTTTACTACCAAAAATGAATAATCTGAATCTGATCGTGAGAATGCAAACAAATATTTAAGGCTGTTGCACAAGAAAATAGGCCTTATACTTCAATAATGCACTGTCAGTAAACACAAAGAAAGACTGTGGAGCTGGTCGGAGTTAAAGGAGATTAAAGGACAATGCACCTGGTTGTAATTTTATTGGCTATGGGATAAGGAAAAATTGTTAAAAAGAACATTATAGGGGTAATTGGTGAAATTAGTTAACAGACTGTATATGAGATTATGGTATTATATGAATATTAAACTTAGTGAACTTTATGATTCAACTCCGTTTATGTAAGAAAATGACTTCATTTTTTAGACAAAAATACTGGACTGTTGAGGAGCAGATGTGCCTGATGTCTTTAAGTTACTCTTATATAATTCAGAAATAATAATACTAAGTGTTAAATGATAATGATATTTTATTATATATACAAAGAAAGAATGATTTAAAATCTGGTAAAATACTAACATTTGGAGAATTTTAGGAGTATGTTATACTATCCTTGCAACTTCTTTGTAAATTTAAGGTTTGCAATATAAAATTAAGAATAGTAAATTTAGAAAGTTACTAGATAAATGATCATGCAAGATATCACTACATTGTCATGTATTAGCCATTACTATATATAAAATTTTGTTTAAGAAACAAAGCCATTAACACTAAAATGTCAAATAGTCATGAATGATTTAAATATAAATGTATATACATAGAAAATTATAAAATATCAAAATCATGAAAGAACAAAATAAGATAATCATTTTAATGGATTAGAATACTCAATATTGTAAAGATGAGAGTTCTCCTATAGCAACCAATACTTTCAATGCAGTCCTGGTAACAATAAGAAAACCTCGTTCTTGTCATCAAACCTTCTTTCTAAAGAAAATTCTGGATAACACAAAGTGAGACAAAGACCCTACATAATACCTATGAGCACCAGCTTGAGCTACTAGCCCTGTCCTGCAGCTGGATCCTTGAACACACTTTATGTTAGATAAATCTTAGTTTCCAGTGAAGTAGCTAAACTACCAAAAAAAAATTGAAATAGTTAAAAAGCATTTATTAGATTAAGATATTTGGAATGCCTAGCATAGTCCCTAGAAATTAACTGGTAATTAAAATATAGTTTCCTTTCATTCATGTCCCTTTCTAATAATCTCTTTCTGGTTTTCTGTTTCCTCAACCTGAGGAAATATGGCTTTATAGATAATGTTTTATTCACTTTGAAAAGAACAGAAGTTCAGTGGATTAGACCAAGGGGAATAAAGGGCAGGGAAGAGGACAGGAATAGGAAAGACAGTGGAATGAATCTGAAATAACTTTCCTATGTTTTTATATGAATACACCGCAATGAATCTAAATATCATGTGCATCCACAAGACCAGGATCCTATTTAGAATGAGTTTTACTCCGTGTATTTATAATATGTCAAAATACACTTTACTATGTATTTAAAAAGAAAAATAAATCCTAAAATATTAACTTTTTGAGACATTATACTTGTATGTATTTATCTTTCTGTTCCTTGATTATTTCACTTATTATGATGTTGTCCATTTCCATCCACCTTGATGAAATGACAGAATTTTATTCTTTTTTATAACTTAATAAAATTCCATTGTATATATACTATGTTTTCTTTATTCATTTGCCTATTGATAAACACTTGGCTATAATGAATAGTTCTGCTATAAACAACAGTCATTCTGTGTCTTCTTTGGAGAATTGTCTATTCGTATCATGTGCCTTGATAAAAAATTTGATTATTTGATGGGCTGGAATGTAGCTCAATGGCAAAGCATCTGCCTGGCATTTGCAAAGTTCTGGGTTCTACTCTCAGTTCCAAAAAAGACAAAAAAATGAACCTCACCAAAAAAATTGGATTATTTGATGATGTTTGAATTTCTAATATGTTCTAGTTATTAATTTCTTCTCAGATGAATAGTTCACAAATATTTTCTTCCATTTTACCCATCATCTCTTTACTCTGTTGATTGTTTCCTTTGATGCACAGAACCTTCTTGATTGAATGTAATACAACTTGTCTATTTTTACTTTTGTTGCCTGTTCTTTGAGGTTTTTAACAAAAGAAATCTGTGGCTACAACAATGTCTTTAAGGATTTCTTGACATTTACTCCCAGTAATTTCATGGTTTTAGTTCTTGTATTTAGGTCTTTGATCCATTTGAAGTTGATTTTTCTATATAAGAGGTAGAGAACTAGTTACATTCTTTTCTCAAAAAAGTCAGTTGACTATATGTCAACTATTGTTTTTTGTAACTGTCATGAATGAGATTGCTTTCTTGATATCCTTTTCAGCAAGTTCATTATGTTATATAAAATGCTAATTTTATATGCCAATTTTATAGACTACACTTTATTGAACTAGCTCTAACAAATTTTGATGGAATCTTTAGACTTTTCTATTTCTAAAATTATGTCATCTGAAAACATGGATAATATGACTTCTTTCTTTTCTATTTGGTTGCCCTTTCTCTTGCTTCAATGTGCTCACTAAGACTTCCAATAAATAATATGTTGAACAAGAGTGGTGTAAGTGGGGCTGGGGTTATGGCTCAGTGGTATAGTGCTCACCTAGCATGTGTGAGGCACTGGGTTCTATCCTCAGCACCACATAGAAAAAATAAAGATTCTGTGTCCACCTACAACTAAAAAATAAATATTTTTAAAAAGGAGTGATATAAGTTGGTATATTGATCTTATTCCTGATCTTAGAGAAATGTCCTTAACTTTTTCCCATTATAATATTGTGTATATAGCCTTCACTGTGCTGAGGTATATTCCTTCTATACTTAATTTGTTGAGGTTTTTTTTTAATCATGAAGGGATGTTGAAGCTTACCAAATGCTTTTTCTCCATCTGTTGAGATGATCATCAATGTTGTATATTACATTTATTCACTTACACAATTTGAGCCATCCTTACATCCCTGGGATGAACCTCACTTGATCATGGTCTATGATCTTTGTAATGTACACTTGGGTTAAATTTGTTAGCCTTTCGTTGAGAATTTTTTCATCTATGTTCACTGGGGATATTCATCAATAGTTTTATCTCAACATTGTGTCTTTGTACATTTTGGGAATCAGGGTTATTCTGACCTTGTAAAAAGATATTAGAAGAGTACCATCCTTTTCAAGTTTTTGAAAGGGTTTTGAAGAACTGGTTTTGAGTTCTTTAAATGTTTAAACATTCTTTTAATGTTTCATTTAACTCATCTGTAAAGTCATAAGGTCCTGGATTTTGCTGGAAGATTTTTAATTACAGCTTCAATATCAGTCTGTTTAAATTTTTAATTTCTTTTTAGTTTTGTTTTTATCAGTGCATTATCATTGTACATCATAGTGGGATTCATTGTGCCATATTTATACATGCACATAACATAATTTGATCAGTCTCATTCCCTAGTATTTTCCCTTTTCCTCCTTTCTTCCCTCCTCTTTGTCCATTTGCTCTACTCAGCTGATTTCAGTTCTCCTATTATTTTAATTAGCACTTTACAATTATATATAAAAATGGAATTCATTGTGGTGTACTTGCACATGTGTATAGCTCCAATTGGTGGATTCCATTCTCTTATACTTCTCTAAGTCCCTCTTCCCTCCCCATCAATCTCCCTCCTCTACTTTATTGATCTCCTTCCTGTTTCACAAGATTTACTCCCCTCTTTTTATTCTCTGCCCCCACGGACTGCCCTCTCTCTCTCCACTCACCCTCCACTTCTAGCTTCCACATATGATAGAAAACATTCAACCTTTGACTTTCTAAGTCTGGCTTATTTCCCTTAGCATGCCATTCTCCAGTTCCATCTGTTTAACCAGAAATAACATAATTTCCTTGTTCATTGTGGAATATAATTCCATTCCATATAAAACCACATTTTCTTTATTCATTCCTCAATTGATGGACACCTATCCTGTTTCCATAACTTGGCTATTGTGAACTGTGCTGCAACAAACATTATATGCATGTTTCACTATAGTATGCTGATTTCAGTTCTTTTGGAATACCAAGGAGTGGGATAGCTGGGTCAAATGGTGGTTCCATTTCTAGTCTTTTGAGAAATCTCCATAGTGCTTGCCAAAATGGCTGAAATAATTTTGGAGGTCCTCCAATAATGTGTAAGTGTAAATTTTGTTTATATTCTTGCCAAAAAATGTTATTTCTACTATTGATGATTGCCATTCTAACTGAAGTTAGATGAAATCTCAGTGTAGTTTTGATTTGCATTTCCCTGATTGCTAAGAATGTTGAACGATATATGTGTGTTGTGTGTGTGTGTGTTGGCCATTTGTATTTCTTCTTTTGGACTGAGGCTTACATAGGAGGAGTGTGGCAGAGATTTTCTGTTTCTTATTGATTCAATATTGGTATGTTGTATGTGTCCAGGAATTTATCCACTTTTTCTACATTTTTCAATTTTCTAGGGTGTAATTGCTTATAGTCATTTCTTACGATCCTTTATATTTCTGCGATATCAGTCATAATGTCTTCTTATTCTAAATCTAATTCTTTAATTTTTTTTGAGTTTTTGCTAGATTTTCTTTGGTAAGTCTGACTAAAGCTTTGTTCATATTTTTTTAATAAAACACTTACTTCATGGATCTTTTTATTTTTTGAGTTTAATTTTTTTTGAGCTTTGATCTTTATTATTTTTTCATTTTACTAATTTCGAGTTTGGTGTTCTTGTTTTTTTAATCTCTTGAGGTCCTTTGCTATGTTGCTTATTTGTCATCTTTCTCTTGTTTGATGTTTTCATTTATTGCTATAAAATTCATTCTTAATTCTGCTTTTACTGTATCTCATAGGTTTTCCTGTTATGTTTTCATTTTCACTTTTATTTATTTCAAAATTTTTCTTATTTTTTATTATGTTATTTGTGTTAACTATCATAGAAAAATATTAATTTTGAAATAACATGAATTTATATGATCAGTATTTTATTTTACAAATACAGTTTTCAAATATTACTTTAGGCCACACATGAACTTACCTGCTCACTTTTTTTAAGAATTTTTTTTAGTTGTAGATGGACACATATCTTTTATTTTTATGTGGTGCTGAGGATCGAACTCAGTGCCCCACACATGCAAGGTGAGTGCCCCACCACTAAGCCACAACTCCAGCCCTCATCTGCTCACTTTTGACTTTGAGTCTTCATAAATATATGAAGTGGGTAGTTTGTAAATATGAATAATAAATGAGAAAAATCATTATGAGAAAGTAACTCTATGTAAGGGCAAAAAAAAAAAAATAAACAGATTTAATGAGCCATTTGTATGACATTGTGGAATGTTCTTGTGAAGCTAATTATTTCTTATCATTACACCCTACAGAGTTATCTTGAGTTCTAGAATAAAGTTCAAGATGACCATGTATATATGATTTGAGGGTTGCCAAGAAGAGACTCAATCAGAATATCTACCTTATTTGTGGCTAAAATGTTAAGTCATTTTTTTTCTGTAGATTTTGAAGCCAGGGACCATTTCCTATTAGTCTTTGAATTTCCAACACTGTCATATGATTGCAAAACAAATAGGTGAATAGAATATCAGGAATCCTGCACTTATCAATTCTCTGAAATGCAAATACTATTCCAACGGACAACACAATATCCTTGAGCACATAACAGTAGAGACAGTTTGTCAGGTAAGTTTCTTCAGTGATCACTATGGTCACTGCAGATTCAAACCTGGCACCTACACCACAATCTTGACTCCCATTCCTCAGGAAACTCCAAAAATGATAGAGCTTCTAGAAATAAGAATAAGGAAGGGCTGGGCATATGATTCTTTGGAATTTCATATTTATTTTAGTTAAGCAAAGATATGAACAGTGTGCAGGAAACTAGAACATTACTATGACAGGAATTGTGCTTCTCACTCCAGATCTTCGATAATGATTACCAAATGCTTTCTGTGCCCTGAAGTCTAGAAGGGCATATTTTTACATCTGTGGTTAAGTTTTCACAACACCAAAAGTAACTAATGAATTCAGTGTGATGCTTTGCCAATGTAAGCAGAGTATCAGTCAGCTGTGGCCGCCTATAATTTGGTAGTGCTCTGTATTCACTTACTTATTCACCCATATATTTAAACAATTACTGAGTACAGTCTGCCCTCCATATCCATGGGCTCCACATCTGCAGATTAAACAAACCACAGATCAAAAATATTTGAAAAATTCCGAAAAGCAAAACTTGAATTGCCCTGCACCAAGCACGATGCTGAATGCAGTCAAATAACATGATATGTGGACACACCTTGCTCTAGCCTCCCACCATTTCTCAGCTCCTCAGTCTGTGTCCAGAACTGGTTTGGGTGTTGTTCACCTCACATCATGTATTCTTCAGTTAGGCCTGTGAGGGTTGCATCTATAATGAACACATACATTTTTCTTTTCATTATCCCCTGAATAATAGCATTTACATTGTATGAATTATTATGAATCATGTAAGATGATGTAAAGTGAAGGAAGGATGTGCAATGTGGTCATATGCAAATGTTACATCATTTCATATAAGGAAACTGAGCCTCCACAGGTTTGGGTACCCCTGAGGATCCTGGAACCAATCCCTCCTGGATATTGAAAGATGACTGTACTTGTTTCAGTTAAGTCTGGTAAGAGAAAAATATAATGAATAAGACATGATTTCTGCTTTTCAGGATTACTACAATCTTTCTATAAAGATTATACTCCTTCTCTTCCCTCTTTCTTCCTGTTCCTGTTCCTCTCTCTCTCCTTCTTTCACTTCATTTTAAACATTTGTTGACCATGTATGATTCAAGCATTTTAATAATTTTTAAAATTTTTATTATTCCTCATTCTACTGAGGAGAAAACTTATTCACACAGAAGTTAAAGAACTTACCAAAGATGAACAGCCCAGATGGACAGGATTTAAATCCAAGAAATAGGTCTTCAGTGCTCTAGTTTCTCATCATTATGTATGTATAGATATTGTGCAAATTATTATGAATTAATTATAAATGTATATAAAATTTAAAGCCTTCCAAATTTAAAAATACTCTTCTCTTGCTTACATCTTTACATTATAGTAAATGCAGTGAAATAGAAATTTCAGTATACCAAGAGTGATAAACCAGTCAAGGTGTTCCAATTCCCTTTCACTCTTTAGAGTGACATTTTTACACTGCTTTCAGCCCTCAACCTGAAGGAGATTATGTCACTTTTCAGAAAGATCCAGGGCTTTTTCATAAAGGTCCAGCATGGCAATGCTCACTTTATTGACTCTGAGTCAAAGGTAATCATAGAGATAGGAGCATGTTGGTAATTGTTCCTGACACCTGTAGAAGAGACTGAGGACTTGATCCACCTTCTCTTCCAGCAAGGAGGAGAAGGATTCTGACCTAGTTATAGAAGGTCGCCCATGTTGAAAGTGGCTAAAAAGGAAATTGGCTCACAGGCTTCCCTAAAGCTAATCCCAGAAGAAATCACACAGGGAAATTCCCAGTCCTTACCCAGAGAAATCCCATCAGTCATTGAAAAAAAAAACTGGGACAACTTCTCTTTAAATATATTACAGAAACAGGAATTTGAGGAGAGCATTTGCATGTATTATTCATCATCCCTGTCTGTGGTTGCCCTACGTTTAGATAGAACTGGGGCCACAAATTAATACCCACTTCTATTCAGTTTTCCCAAACATTTCCCATAACATCATAATATCTTTGAAGAAAAGAGAGACAGAGAGACAGAGACAGAGAAGATAGAGAAAAGGAAATTAGGTATTACAGGACCTACAGGTGTGGAAATACTGCATCTGGAAACACCATACCAGAAAAATCTGAGCATAAGAAATTAGTGGTAAGCAACTAGATTAAGAGATGGCTTCCACAGGGTACAGAGAGTTTTGATGTGAACATGGATGGAGACAGTGAAATGCAGAGGAAGGTATGAGGTCCAAAGATTCCAACAATATAGAGTCGAATGACTGACTACATGGCATGTGGAGGGGCAGAGAGAAGTAAAACAGAAGATTCTAACCTGGTCTCTGGTCAGAGTGGCTGGAAGAATGGATAATGCCATGAAAGAAAAGAACAAAACCACTTATTTTGATGAGGAAAATAAAAGCATTTGATTTGCCATCTTTCGGGCACTGGTCAGATATGCTTATGGTGCTATCTAGTGGGCAATGACATAAGAGAGACACAATGGCCTAAGCTTATAATAGCCACAGATGCCCTGTTTTCATGTAATGCTTTATACTCTTTCAAGCCCTGATTTGATTCTCACAATAAACCCATTAGTCAATTAGAGATTCTTCACTTAGTTTCAATATATAAATTTCAAAATTGAGGCAGCACAATGAGAAATATTACCATGTGCATAACGGAGCCAGAAACTGGAAGGTCCCAGGTATGGTCAATCCATTCCTGCCGCAAGCTATGCTGTCACAGTACCTGAATGTCTTACCTGTCACAATACTAGTGAGATAATATAAATGGACTCTTACCTAATCCCAAGAGAAAATCAATAACTTAGTTCTTGGTTCATTTCATAATAGGTTATGTAAAGTTTAGAAAAGACCCTTGGGAGGGGATGTTCATCAAATGGTACCAAGTTTCAGTTAGGCAAAAGGAATTCTGAGATCCATTGTAAAGCAAGGTGATCATAGTTAATAATGTATATTTCAAAACAAATTTCAAGTGTCTAACCACAAAAAAATATAGATATGTTAATTAGATTGATTTAATCATTCCATGCCCTATACATACATCAAAACATCACATTGTTTATACAATTACAACTTGCCAATTAAAAATATTAATTTTGAAAACTAAAAATTGACTATTTTCAAATGGTTCAACGTTATTAGCCTATTCATAATTGGTGTGTTTATCCAAATCTCTATCTTCAAAAGCTTGGGCCTTCCTGGCCCTGAAGGTATTACCATTCCTAGGATTAGCTAATTTATAGAGATAGCAAACAACTGGCCTGCAAGTGTGCCTTGCATAAGCAAACCAACCAATCTACACATTCAACCACTTTATCAGGCTCTCAGTTCTGAGCTACTCTCTATTTGCATTAATCATCCCAAGAGCAGATGCCAGACAACTAGGAACAACCTGCACACCCAAGACGTTATTCAAACTAGCCAATACTAAACTTGCTTGACCTGATTCTCCCATTTCTTCCTGAAGAAACCACAATAAAGGTTCTTGTTTAATGAATCCTCTTCTGCAACCCCAGACCCTGTACTATCTCAAGTAGCTCCTGATAGTGTGGCAGGCTGGCTTCTCTTAGAGTCCATGAATGTAACAGTCTTTTCAGTGGCAGTTAACCTTTGACCTGTCGACCTTGACACATTTAAATAATAAAAAAATCCCTATATTTTAAAACAACTAGTCAGAAACTAAGGCCCAAAATAACTAAGAAAACTTACAGTAAACACATTCTCATCTTACTGGTAATAACATAAGGAAACACTGCCATTATTAAAACAAAGCTAAAATTGACATGGCAACAGGTGTAATAACTACATAGAACGAATTAGAAATGATTAAATGATTAAATCAATCTAATTAACATGCAGAAAAACAGATTACTTCAACATTGTTTATTCCTCAAAATGTATTTACTACAATTTTAAGTTTTTAAATTGTTCTTAACATTAAATACATTCAATTTAAAATCATTTTTATGCTTTACATACATACATGCTCATAGCAGGAAAGAATTTCACCAATAAAAACCACTCTTCACATTTAGGTCTTTTCTTTGTATCTCTATTGTTATATTGTTTGATGTAATAAAATTATATTGCACATGCCAATGTTCGGTCATCCCTCAGAATCTGCAAGAGATTGGTGCAGGTTCCCTCTAAGTACACCCTTCTATAAGATGGTCTAATATTTGCATATAACCTATGCACATCCTCCCATATACTTTAAATCATCCCTCAATTATTTATAATTTTAATACAATGTAAAAACTATGTAAATAAGTACTACATTGCATTGCTAAGGAAATAATGGCAAGGAGAAAAAAAATTATGTTTAGTACAAACACATTTTTTTTCCATGTATTTCTGAACCACAGTTGGTTGAATCTATAGATAGAGAAGAAGCTGCAGGCATGGAGGCTGATTGTATAATGAGATTTTTTTCTGTATAATAATGCATTTCAATGTTGAAAACTCTGGCCAGCAGTCAAGCCTGGCCTGCTGCCTATATGTGTAAATGAAGTTTAGTCAGAATACAGTATGTCCACTGGTTTGTACCCTTCGATGGCTACTTTCCTGCTATAATGGTAGAGTTGAGAAGCAGTAGCAGATACCAAATAGCTAAACTATTTACTATCTAACCCTTTACAGGAAAAGTTTCTCAACCTTGATACATTGTATAAATTTCTATATCATTTCTATTACAACAATACCATTTTGAACCCTATACTAATTTATTATGTTACATCCTAATGTAATAAATCAAGTACTAATTTTTGGATCATAATGTTGAGTTTATGATTCTCAGAAATAACTTTTTCAATTTGTTTTCAGACCATGAAGTTTTACAGAAATATGAAAAGGCTACTTCCAAAATAATAGAGTTTATTTAAATATTATTCAACTTTAAATCACAACTGAAAAGCAAAATATTATGTATTACAATTTGAAGTATAAATTAATCTAAATCAAATCTCTGTGTATTGCATTTTCAGAGAGTATGAAACAAGAGCATAGGCAATATTGAACAAAAGATTCAGAAGTCTTGTGTGTATTTCAAAGCATTCAAAATGCCCAAGTTCTACCTGACCATAGATATTCTCTCCATATGTTTTTTGTCTGTTCAAAGGGAGTCAATACAATACACAGATAGTTCCATTGCTCCTATATGAACTTCCCTCTGTTTTGGTGCAATTTGATAAAGTAGAACACACTTAAGGAAGAGCAGAGAAAGGAGACCAACATTTCTGCCACAAAGGTAATTATTTCTACATAATATTTATCAGTGACTATGTTAACAAACACTGGAATACCTGGGATGACATATGGAAGACTAAAGCTGATCCCCAGGGCCCAGGTCATTCCAAATGGCTCTCATTTCTACATAATGACCACAGGAATGTTGAAAATGAATTGCAATCATGAGATGGACATCAAGAAGACATTTATACTATGCTAATAGTAATGAAATACTTAGGTTTATGCTTACTTTTTAAAGGAAATACACATGATAAGTACAGAGTTTGAATTTATCACATTGGATAAATTTACCTACAATTGAGACTTTCTAACATGCAAAATAACTACAGACAGATGAAAATCATTTCAGTGTAAAGCAAAAGTACATATCATAACACAGTATGTTTGAACAGACCACAGCATATATGCCTTTCTCCCACATCCAGATTGTGATGAGGCCCTTTAGTTTTACACTTCCTTGTAAACCCATTATCAGTTTTCATAAAATTAGCAGTGGAAAAATAATAGTGCCAAGAGTAAGTGAAGGAGAATCTTTATAGGTACATGCAGGCTAGGCAGAAAAGAAACAATCAAGGTCACTGATAGAGAGGTAGGGTGTAAGGAATTTTAAACTGTCACCCCAGCCATTAGTGCTAAGGTTATCATTTACAATCAGCAGGCCCATTAACTTAATACCCTTGAGAATTGCTCATGATCTATATAAGCATCTACATTTTGAAAACCATAACTTTATAACTTTTTTCATAAATGCAAATATAATTGGGTATTATGTATGCTAGTTAAATAAAATTAAACAAAAATAAACAGTTAAGAAATGGAGAGTACCAGGGACTAAATTAGAACAAATTATACTCTATGCTTTTATAATTATGTCAAAATAAATCCTGTTGTTATGTATAACTAAAAAAGAACAAAAATAATGACAAAGAAAAAAAATTAAAGTTTCTTTTTTTCCTTTCTCTGACTTTTTTCTAATTTTCTCTATTTTTACATCACCAATATTAGAAGGCAAGGTAAATTCAGGGCAGGGAATATTCCATAAAACCTTGCTTCTGGTTTATATTGCCAGACATACTTCTTTAATCCCATACAAGATGTGCTTCAAACTGACGCAGAAAACATTACCAAAGAGGACAGCTGAGGTTAGACTGTTCATAAATAATTATAAACAAGTGAATTGTTTACTTAGTTTGCAATGTTTGAGCAGTCAATTATGCTCCCATTTTCAAAGCCCTGCAGCTAACCAACCACTCTGCCACTGGATTTTTTTCCCTATGCAAATTGTAGGCTCTTAGTGCAACACACTCAGAGCTCACCACTAAAGCTTTTCTTTTCATCTTTCATTATGCTCCTCAAATTTGAAAGAGTGCATAGGTCATTTTATCAATAAATACCTTAATGTTCAACTCCAGTAGTGCAGTAGCGTGCTGGAGAAATATATCCAAGACTTAGTAAATGGGACTAGGTGTGCTAGTATTTTCACAGTGTGTGGAAGAAGCCATTGTACATAAACAAACTAAATAGATAAGAGCCAGCTTTCACCCACTTTGCAGAATGTATTTCCTGGTATGTAAAGGGAGGTATTACTCTTACAGGGTATTTAATGCCACTTAAGTATTCTCATGACCTGAAAGAAAGGCAAGTCCATTTATTACTTTAGAATGAGAGTAGGTAGCCTTCCAAGATCAGTCTGAAGATATTACAGGTGCAGTTGATCATAAGAGGCCCTTGCTTTGCCATTGTTCTTGTTCTTCTTTAAATATCACATCCTTTTCTCCTCAGATATTACTATATTGTAGCATTATTATGTTTGAATTTGCTGATTGATAAATACTTCAAACATTGTAGAAGTGAATAAAGAAAACAGTAAGGATAATAAAGCTCTTCCCATGATTTCTCCCTGCCACCACACACCATAGTCCTAGCCCTCAGGTAAAACTACTTAGTGAAGAATCCCAAGACCTTTGGTATGTACACAGTCATAATATATTTTATTTTTTTAAATTTTTAAAAATTTTT